>CAIGRP010088219.1:0-16575 GCA_903798385.1 Fraxinus cuspidata
GATTGTTAGATATTTATACAATAATTATAATATGTGAAAGAAATAATTAATTCAAGTGAAGTGTCTAACTGGTGAAAAGTGTGGAATTTGTGTGGGAGGTCGGGGTTCGAGTCACGCCTCACGCATTATATTAAAAAGTCTTTGATTGGGCCTTGTGTTCTTTGGTTTTGTTGATTCTAATAATAATAATTATTTTTTTAATCATTTTCAGAACTATTTAATGGGTCAACTAGCCAGTAAAATATGGCCGTTTTTAACTGTCCCAGTATTAACAACCCATTATCACTCACCATAAAACCTGCATATAATACTAGATCATGGTGTAGGGAGTTACATCATTTTTTTCTCTATATAAACACACATCTGGGCATTAAAGAAAAAAATAACAAAAAACGAAATTGTTTCTTCCTATTCAGTAAAAAATATTATACTCAATTTTACATATTTTTGGAGTACACTTGAGAGTTCTGAAAAATCATTTGTAATTGCTGCACAATTGGTTTATTTGATCATTGTATCCTGGAAGTGATTGTACACAGATGTCGCAGCAGTTATCGATGGGCAATTCCCCTTTAGGATATCGTGCTGTCAAGAGACTCGATCAGTCGATAAATTTTATTTCTGCACTTTAATATATTGCAACTAGATTAATTTCTAACAGGAACTTCTGCACTTATGCTCTCCAATACCGAGTTTCAGCCACAGTGATAAAGAAATCCCTGCACGATTTCGTGTTCAAGAATCCTTTTCTGATCAACCCATTCTTTTACTACGATTCCTCTTTCCTTTATCCTGTCTTCAAATTCGTCACCTAATTCTATTCCATTCTTTCTCACTACCCACAAGAAGCTCACTTTCGATTCTTCCAGGCCACGAGCGATTTCTGTTAACTGTGTTGATGATATTTTTGCTTGGGACCAGAATGCAACGTACAGAACTGGTTTTTTCTGTGTCGATTTTTGATCCAACCATTTAATCCATCTATATTCCAGGTGCAATACGGGCTCCATTTTCTGTTGTCGGACGATGCACAAGGGTCCGACACAATGCTTTTGGTTTAGACTCACGGTTCCAGTACTCTGTATAAAGTGGCTTGAGCTCGTAGAAACTGTTCACCAGTAGACCATAACTTTTGGACAGGGCTATGACCATCTCCATTATGAATTCAAATAGAGGACCTGACGGGTCCCGTTTATTAAACGGGTAGTCAAAGTCATTCCTGGTGAGCTTAATCCATGGAAAGCTGATGAGAGTGAAGGGTTCGTCGGCGGACTCGTGTAGTGACAGTAGCCCATTGATGGCTGCATCTCTGTTAATTGCATTCACGTAGTTACTCATACCATCGAATCCAGCTGTTGAATGCCAAATTTCATGGCAGGTTCCACCGTCCAATGGAGGAACAGATCTGATATGATACAGGTGACATGAGGAATTTTTTGCAGTGCACTTTCAAAGTAGGGCTACATGACTTTCGTGGCTTTGGCAAAGGAGAGGAAAAGAGACATGGACGGGAGTTTGTTCGTGCTCTCAATTCCGAGAATGTTCCCTGAAAATGGAAGGTCTATGATGGTAATATCATCGCCGGAAAGAGAATGAACGATGTACGGACCGTTTTCCGGCGTGGTGAAGAGGGTTACCGAACTGCCGCGGTCGAGGAGGAGGCGAGCAAGGTGAAGGGGGATAGTATGGCCTTTGGACATGAAAGGAAATAGAACCACATGTGGTTTGGGATTGTAAGAAGAAAGAAGAGACATTTTCTTATGTTTGTCAAGGAAATTTTTAGGGGATTGAGTTCATATGGCCACCACTACAAGATAAAATGAAGTTTAATTATTTAAAAGTGTGAAAGGACTACTATGACCTTCCCTTTTAAAATCAAATTGAAGAATGAATTGATACTTTCATTCACGTCAAAAACATATTTTTCCCCACATTGAAAATTGAAAACCATCTTCTCTTTCAAATTCCAAAAAATCATCTTCTCCTTGACTTCAAAAACATATTTTCACATTTTTCTTGTGAGGGCAACGATTGTGGAGGATTTTGAATTGAATAAAACATTGATATTTACTAAGGCGACTATTGTGGAGGGTTTTGAGATTCAAAGATAAGATTACTCCTTATGTATAAAATTTTTAGTGTCTTTGGCTCAAATGGTAGAGAGGTAGATTCAGTTCTGGCGGCAAGAGTGGCATAATCTTTCAAATAAGCTGATGGTTGGTGAACTCTGACAGGTTGAGTTGAGTTGAGTTTTGACAAAATGATTAATTCGTTAACAAAAATCTAGTGGTCACTTGCATTAGAAACCGTCTAAATGGTAGCTTTATTTTTTTCAGTTTTTTTTCCTTTATCTTTGAAAGAGGAACATTAATGTCTGAATTTTCCTTTGTAGATTTCTAGCTTGTGAAGTACTTAAATATGATGTTAATTCCAGATTTTCTAGATATGCTGTAGTGGATTCCCTTTGATTTGTAAATGGAATTTATGTCTCATTTAAGACCCGAAATCTTCCTTTCTGGTTGGTTATAGTTGGTTCAAAATCATCCAAAAAAATATTATCAACATGATTATAACTCACTGAAAAAAGAAGGTTCACATTGCTTGAACCTGCCAATTTTAAAGGAGTTGAGTTATGAGCTTGTATTTTGGCAAGTGATTTATCAGTATCCAATCTCACCTTTTGTTTTAACTTAATGGATATTCAAGGCATGTCTGTATCTCATCAATCCCATTGAATTTTGGAGGGGAGTATTCACTAGGATGAAGTCAAACTACATATTTGACAAAGTTTTAAATTGATTCAAGGTATATCTATATCTCGTCTATCCCATTGAGTTTTGGAGGGCGTATTAATTCTTCTAGATTCAATGGAATGATGAAGTCAAACGACATATTAGAAAAAGTTTTAAATTGTCTATTAACTAACAACAACCCTCCTCCTTCGGTCGGGATTCAGACCAGCTGTTGAAAATATAATCGGAGTTAATCTGTTTATTCTGTAAGAAGAGGAAAATTCTCATAGCATTTAGCATTTTTGTGGATGTTAAGGAATTAATGGTGATAATGATCTAGACCGTAAGATAAGGAACTGAAATTATTAGTGTCCTTTATCTGTGTTGCATTTGTAATGAGATAGAGCTATGTTCTATTTTCACATGTTCTCCTTGTGAATGTAAGTTGGCATGATCAATACTATTTATGGTGTTACTAGATAGAAGTCCTTTACTTCATTTTAAGTCATGTAGAATATTTATTTATTCTTATTTTGTTGCAGGCAAATGGGACAAAATCTTTTGAAATGAGGAATAGATGTATAGAAGCTCTCGATAGTGTAAATGAGGAAATGAGGGAGTGCCTATTATGCTGCTTTAGCAGCAATATTTCGATTTGTCTTTGCTCTGTACATGAGCATTAGTAGATGGGAAAGAAGAGCATGAGGCGTCATTCATAATGAAAACAAGTACTGAACATCTACCTAAATTGTTGACCACTTGAGATCTTAGTGAATGATTAAACTTACAACGTGGAATGATGGGGTAATACTCCAGAACTATGATCGATTTTTTTTTGAAGAGCCAGTGTTAAGAAGAAAAACAATAAAAGGTTCTCCGCGTGGGATGCATTTTATAAGTAATTTGTTTATCATTTGTAATTAAAAGTGCATATCTGATTCAAATTGAGTTCGATTATGTCTTTGCTAATTAAATTAAAAGTGCAGATTTGATTCAAAGGATAATTCTTGTTGTACATAATTTATGTACATAGAGGAGTACATAATGTGATGTGGCAATCATCCAATAGTTTATGTGAAAGTGTGAGATTTGAATTAAATGTTAGATATGTGCCACGTGTAATTATGTGAATCATTATGTGAAAATTTATGTACCCATAGCAAAGTCTTGATTCAAATTCAGGTTGATTACGTCTTTGCTAATTATTAGTTACTTTTTATTTTGTAGTACTATGGAAAAATGTTAAGATATTGTAAATGAAGAAAGAGTTGTTGGCATGGGACTTCAAACCTTAGATTGTTTTTGGCTATTTCATTTATGTAATTCTGTTAATTAGTTGAAATTTTTTTGTTTAGACTACTTGATGATTTGATAATGTTATCTAGCTACTTAGATTTTGTCTAGCTAGTGCATTTTGAATTTGATACTTTTAGGATATTGAAACTTTCAATTTTATATCATATATGTTCAGGATACTAAAATCGTTCCGAAAAAACAAAACAACCTTTAAGTCGTTATGACAAAATATAACTACCGTTTCACGCAATGACATAGAAGTTGTTCCTAACAAACAAAACAATATTGAAGTTGTTCTACAAGGAAAATTGCAATACTTCACATAACGACATTCAATTCGTTCCTAAAACACAAAATGAGTTTGGTGTCGTTTCATTATAAAAATTGTAATGCTTCACATAACGACATTGAATTGTTCATGAGATACAAAACGATATGTATGTCATTCCAACACGAAAATTGTATTGTTATATTGATTTATATAATGACATTGAAGTCATTCAAGAAAAACAAAATGACATTGAAGTAGTTAAGTTCAATCATGGAATTTATTTCTTTCTGTCGCCAAACATTGTATTGGAACGATTTTAATGTCGTTATGTTATTTCGGCTATTTCATTCAGAACAAATTTAATGTCGTTATGTTTCGAATTTAAACGAATTCAATGTCAACAAATTTGTACTAGAATGATTTTAATATCATTATGTTATTTCGGCTATTTCATTCGGAACAATGTAATTATCGTTACATATAAAAAGAAACGATATCAAACTCGTTTTAATTATATTTTGGACTAAAACGACTTCAATAACGACAAATTTTTACTGGAACGATATTGGTATTGTTATGTTATTTCATAGGTTTAATACAGAAAGATATCATTGTCTTTACGTATGAAAAGAAACGTCAACAATATCGTTGTAGTTATGTTTTAGACTAAAACGACTTCAATGTCAGCAAATTTGTATTGGAACGAATTTTTGTATCATAACAGGTCCAATGTCGTTATTTCTGTCACAACGACATCAATTTCTTTATTTTTTTACGTGCATGTCGTGCACTCTATTTGGGCTAACGACTTCAATATCGTTTTGTTTGTCTAGAACTACTTCAATGTTGTTTTATAAATTAGTACAGCAGTACAATTTTTTTTTACTGAAACGACATATATATACAAATTTCGTACTGGAATGACAATGTATAACAATGCGACAGTCGGGTTGTTCTAGAAAAGTAAAAAGAATTAAAAGTAGTTTGTCTATAATGTGAAAAAAGAATAAACACAACAACATAAAATGAGTTTAATGTCGTTCCAATAACAAAAAAGCAATAACATTAGAAAAAAGCAACATAATGATTTTAGGATCGTTCTAATTAAAAGCATAATTACTACAAAAATATAATAAATCATTTGGTCTTTCTAATAAGTACAAAATAATAAAGTTACAAATCACGATGATATTTGAATCTTAAGTTTTATTACCAGTTGCTTGGCCTGTGCAAGTAAAGCGAACATGATCGGTTATTTTTTTTTATCCCACTTACGAGGCATGCTCGTCTCTCGAGCTGATCTTTTTTTTTTTTGGCGATCATCCGCTTTGTCTTCGTATCAATAAATTATGTTATCAAAGAAGCAATAATGATATTTGAAGATCGAGTATACTAGTAGCCGCAGCACGACAAAAGATGCAAGTCTTATTTATAGATTGGGTATAACGCGAATATATGACCTTTAATTCCACCATCAAAACCTAGGACTTAACCTTAGACACATGGGGGAACTAATGTATTACTGTATATCGCATCATATTAACGTATTTTATTTTGCCAAGATTGGTTGCAGACAAGTAACTCTCACAGCTCTTGAAGAATACACTAACTCCAATTCTAGGAGTATGTTATAAAACAATCAGATTTTCACAACTAAAGGAGTAGAAGTTATAGAAATCATGCAATAATAGACAACACTATGCTAACAGCACATCTTAATAAAAAATACATTTAGACTCTAGAGATGCAAATAAATACTTTTTAACTTTCAAGTATTTTCACAATGTTATCAAATCTATGGGCACATAATTGAAAATAAAACTACCATAGAAATATTATTGAGCATCCTGTTAGGAAAATAGCTCTTCTACAAGTAGAGTCATTAGAACAAAGGACTTCCTAATTGATCCACAAATTAGACATGAATATCAGTACTTCACATTTCCCATGTTCTCATGAACTCTTTCAACTAAGTTACAGATGCAAAGCTCTAAAGTTATTGTCATTGGTAAATAACTAAATATATTTCAGGCTTCAAACTCCTACCCATCACGTTTTACATAAATACTAACCAACATAACACTGCCTTCAGGCTTTTGAAATCTCATAGAAGCNATTGGTAAATAACTAAATATATTTCAGGCTTCAAACTCCTACCCATCACGTTTTACATAAATACTAACCAACATAACACTGCCTTCAGGCTTTTGAAATCTCATAGAAGCTCACTTTTATACCATAAGGTAACAAGATTAGATAGTGTAGTTTGGGAGTAATTCTCCAACCCTTTAACTCTCTATTAAATTGAGAAATCTTCATTTATGTCGCTTCTCTTAATTACTCCATGGACATTTTCTCTATCTTCAAAATTAACCTTGTTCGCTTCAACATAATTTCCCGTATTCCTTTCAGTCAGAAGGTAAGCATTAGTTGCACTTTGGTTTTTCACACCATTTGATTTGATATTTTAGAATGCACATCATTCTAAGAGGCCATCTTTAAATAACTCTCGTGAACTTATGGAGTATACAACCTCATATGATGCAAATTGGAAAGTATATTCTAGACATAAACAGAGTCAAATCAATTAAAGATCGAATTTTCATTATTGCATTTTATTGTTTTTGGTAGAATGGGAATTTTTCTCTTTTTAAACGGAAGTCCTATCTTTCCTTTTTGTTGTTGTTGTTGTTGTAATTTTCGTTTTTTTGTTATTTAGAACTTATGGAAAGAGGTTTGTTGATTGTAAGAGGACACATTGAAATATCAGATAAAGTTACAATCTTTCCTCATTTCTCTCTTCTTATCTCCTCTTTTTTCCGTAAAATTGTTTTCACTCGTCACGATCGGTATCAATTTAGTATTAGAGCAATCAATTTTCCTTTGCCCTATAATCCTAAATCAAATAAATTCACCAACTACTTCCAACCAATTCATACGCTGCCAACCTTCCAACACATATCCAAAAACTTGACCAACCAATTGTTCCATCCAAATATGCACATATTGCCAGACCATACACATAACCCTAAAGTAACAAAAAAAGAAAAAATAATTTTCACAGTAGTAGACTTTTTTCCCAGTTTTTACTTTATTAGTTCTTAGCAAAAAAAAAGAAAAAAAGAATTCTAAAAGCACAACACTCAATACATCCGTTTTAGTTGCTGTTGAAACCAAAATAATAAAAATAAATAAAATTACTTGTTTCGATAGTAACTGTTGATATTCCTACTACTCATTATTACTACTGTAAATAGTCCACAGATCACCTTTAACCCAAAATTTTCATATGGTCATACCTATATACACTCCATTGGCCCAATTACAATCTATATTCCATTCCATTATCCAGGCCCACCCCAATACAAATATCCCACATATACCTAATCCCATAGCCTACAACAACTTAAACCTTAGCTTCAACCCTACACAAGTCACAACAAACCCAACAAACTACCAGTAGCCTCTACGAACACAACAAACCACCAACATTCCCTATTTCAATTCACTTCTGCAATCTAAAAGAAACCTTTCGTCACAGATTTAATCATTGCTGATACTGAAATCTACGGCAAGTGCTCATTGCTCATCCCCACTTCTTGTCACTGTCATAGTTCACGGCCAATTCAAATTGACGGATCAAAGGGACTGCTACCGCTACTTCCTTTGCTTCATTATATTTGGTTTTGCCTATTTGTAAGTTTTTTTAATTAGTTGAAAAAAAACCTACCGAAACTGTCCATCGGCCAGTTTTAATCAAACTAGGTTTATGTTATTCTCTTGTAGAAGAAAAAGGAATATTTTGACATGTTATTGTAGGACCCTTGATTCATTCTTGTTGATTGACTCGACTATTCAGGAAAGTTCAATTACAACAGTCTTGTTCATATGTGCTCTTCCACCGTCGCTGTGCCAACCTAGATTTATTCTAAGTGGAGTATTTTCCCACCACTTACGCCAAAAATAGATAGATTGAAGCCCCTAAAGTCGTCGCCAGCAACTACTTGCAACTTCTCAACGACCACTGTCTCCTGTTTTGCTCTACTGTCGCTACTCCAAATCCAAGTCCACACTACAAATCGCCATCCAGATTTCTTGTTGTAGTTTCATCGTGTCAGATAGCTACCATCTCCATTAGACGCCTCAATCCAGAAGCTCTTGTGTCATTGATAAGGATTTATTTTTTCTTTTTGATACTGAACTTCTATTTAAGTGTGTTTAGTTTTCCTTAATTTAATTTAGTTTTAGCTATGACTTTTTTTAAAATAAAAAAAGAGGTATTATAACACCACTTTTGACATTCGTCCTTGACGTTACATTATAGCACATTTCTAAACTAATCATAGCACAATGAATCGTAAAGACCTTAACCGATCTCATGATGCCCTGTCACAATAAGTTACAAATCCTTTGTCTGATTTGGCATTAGTGAAATGACATATCATTAGTAGAATCGGATTTCCCTGAGCTTAAAAGTCTTATCCAAAATCTTACTGAACTAACTAAGTAGTCTCTTCGATACCCGGGTACATGTCCTAAGATGATTTATCCGATTCCTCCATTATCGGTTAAAACGTTCACAAACCAGTCCTCTACACTCCCAACGGAATATTTCCTAATCCACACAATCTTGGTCCTAGACAACACCTCTCTCATCCAGTCCTTCATAACTCCATTGGCATTCATGCGCCTCGTCTAGATCCCCCACCAGTACGTTATGACAAGCCTAGGGACACCATTGATGATGTCACTAGGAAAGTTAAGGTAGATGCTCCCGATTTTGATGGTCGCCTTGACCTTGAAGAAGCATTTCTTGATTGGCTCGATACCTCAAAGAATACTTCGATTGCTACCAGATGACTGATTACCAGCATATTCATTTTGCCAAAATGAAACTTATCAAATATGTTAAACACTATTGGCAGACAGTGACATGATCCCTAGGCCGTTTAGGTTAGCCTATTATACTGTGGAGCGAAATGAAATTAAAACTCACTGAGAAGTACGTTCTGTCTTATCATCATTCTCAACTCATAGAACTTCTTAATCATAGGCAAAATTCATCAATTGTATCAGATTACAAAACCCGTTTTGAGGAGTTACTGTATCCCTCTGGCATTGCTGAACCTGAGGATGTCACTATCACTAGGTTTCTTAACAGTTTGAGACTTGAGGGTTGTATTCAATCCTGACTCGTTTTAAGATGCTTTGCACAAGGTACTTGAGCATGAGTGATACTCTCATTCTTCTTATTCGCAGTGTGGCCCTTCTACCTTACCTGACCCTTATCTTTCTAGACCCCATCTGATCGATGTTTCTACTGGTGGCCTACGTTGATCGAGACTCGCTCTACTGTTAGATTGTCCTCCACTTATGTTCCTCGCGACATCTCTAAGGGTCCACCTTTTTTTTCCACCACCTCTCGAGGATCTCAAACTGTATGTTATAGTTGTCATGCTCAAGGTCATATAGTCTCTTAATATCCCAATCGTGCCCTCATCCTTGCACAAGAACCTCTACTTCTGACCTTAGAAATAAGTGTTTTACGATCGACCCTATTGACCATTCCGATGAAGATCTTGACCAATTTGAGTGTTATGACGAGGAAGCGGCTGTTGTCTCTATTATTAGATGTATCATTTCCACCCTATTGATTCTGACTCGTAGGAACGAACTTCTATTTTCCATACATTCATCCCTTGCAATTCTCGTTCATGCAAGTTAGTTATTGACGGGGGTAGCACAATAAATGTCATGGCCAAGTCCGTTGAGGCCAAGTTGAGCTTCAGAACTGAACCACACCCTCGTCCTTTTGTGGTAGCGTGGGTTGACCAAAACTCTTTACCCAACACTCACTGCTGTCTAGTTGCCCTTACTTTAGGTTACTTTTTTTCGAAAGACATTTACTATGATATTTTACCTATGGATGTTGCTCACATCCTTTTAGGTCACCAATGGCTTTATAATCATGATGTCAAGCATTTTGCATGTGATAGGACGTATGAATATCTCCACAACGACAAAACTATTCATCTTTTACCGGCCAAATCCTCAAACATCCCGAAGAAAACATCACACATCTCCATACCCAAGGGTGTTGTAGATGCATGTATTCAATTGCTATCTCTTAAAGATTTTGAGCGTGAAGGTCAAGATACCGGGTTTATGTTTGATTTGGTTTCTAAAGCTTGTTCACAACCCCTTTGTGAATCTCATATCGACTTTTCACCTGAGGTAACTCCTTTACTCGATGAGTTTAGTGATATTATGCCTGTCGACCTACCTGATGAGCTTCCTCCTATGCGAGATACTTAACATGCTATCGATTTTGTCCCTAGTTCCCAGTTGCCAAATCACCCCCATTATAGAATGAACCCTGCTGAGTAAGCTGAACTTAATAGGCAAATTGATGCTTTACTTGACAAATGATTTATTCGCCCTAGCCTTAGCCCTAGTGCAATTCTCGTTTTACTCACCCCGAAGAAGGATGGCTCATGGCGCATGTGTGTTGATAGTCCCGCCATCAACAAAATTACTGTTAAGTAACGATTTCCTATTCGACGAGATGAGGATATGTTGGATAAGCGGGCGGGATTTTTGTGGTTCTCCAAAATTGATCTACAGAATGGTTATCATCAAATACGTATTAGACCAGGGGATGAATGAAAAACTGTATTTAAGACTCAAGATAGTTTATACTAGTGGTTTGTTATGCCTTTTGGTTGTCTAATGCACCTAGCACTTTTATGCGGGTTATGACCCATGTTTAACAACCTTTTATTGAGAAGTTTCTTGTCATCTATTTTGATGACATTTTGATTTATAGTCAATCGCAAGAGGCTCACTTAGATCACCTTTGACATGTCTTCCTTACTCTTCGGACTACACAGTTATATGTTAACCTAAAAAAGTGTTCATTCATATAGTCTTAGGTCCTCTTCTTAGAGTTCATAATTTCCGCCCAAGGTATTTATGCTGATCCAATTAGAATCTCTGTTATTCGCGATAGGCTTGAACCTTCTACATTAACTGAGATCTGTAGCTTTCATGGGCTAGCATCATTCTGTAGGAGATTCATTAAAGGTTTTAGCTCTATCACTGCTCCCATCACTGACTACATGAAAAATAAAGCGACGCCCATCACTACGATGCTTCGTTCTGAAATTTTTAAATTATTTAGACCCACATGCAAAATTACACAATTAAAAGCAACAAGTCACTTTTTTATTGTTTTTAGATGGTTAGATCGAACAATTCAATTTATCCTAAGTTTGAATACCATAAGCAATAATTAAAGCAATAAAGAACAACGAAGATGATCACGAAGAAACTCCAATTGGGTAAAAACTCTGGGCACTTTGCTAGTCAATAATTCACTATAAATCAAAACAACTTATAGTACGGTCCGATGATTTTTTGAACGTTTAGCTTTTTTGAGTTTCAATGTTTTGTGATATTAATGTTTTAGTTGGTGTTCTGATTAACAGTAGTATTGTTTTGAACTAGTGTGAAAATTTGTTTCATTGTCCTCAAAATCTCTTTAATTTTTAGTCGGTTTGTCCAGACCTATCATATTATCAATTTTTTTCGATCCGCTAGAAAAAGTTTTAAGTTTGGCATTTGATTTTTCTAGATTACTAGTAAGAGATTTGATCTTAACATCTAAAGACTCTTTCTCAAATATTTAGCCGACTCCTCAACTTTCACTATAAAGCTCTCTTTTTCTAATTCAAGTGCATTAAACTTTTTAAGTACGAATTTATTTACCTTCTTAATCTTAAGACTCTCCTCAAATAATTGTTTATAAGCCTCTCGAGTTTCCATATCAGACTCAGATCCCGAATCAGAAACTGATTAACTTATCTAGACAAAATTATGGGTCAAAGATTGTTATTAAATTCTGATACCATTTGAAAGTTATTAGCTCAACCCTAAAATCACCTAATCGGTGAATAACGTGGAATTAAAATTATCAATTAAAAGCAACAAGTCACTTTTTTATTATTCTAAATTTTTAGTCAATCAAATCAGATTATCATATGTTGAATTGTAGCAATAAATAATTAAAGTAGTAAATAACACAAGATTTGATATCGGAGAAAACCCTCAACTGGGCAAAAACTCCGGGACCAAGTTAGTAGTTTTCACTATAGACAATAAGAAATTATAGTATGATCCAGTCTAGAAAACCCACTAGACTCACTGATCTAATTCCTACAATCTCCAAGATTCACTGGAACGTACTTCATTTACATCTGCTCCCGATTTTCTGGAAATGTCTATCTCTTGTGGAACACCAATAACGCTTCGTTCTTGTACTTTTCTTGTACTTCTAGTCCAACCTCCCTCAATCTTCAGTAACCTCTGAAAGCTATTTAAAAAAAATACCTTTCTAAGGATATATATGAAGTGGATGTTTTGGATTATATGGATTTTGATATTTTTCCCAAACTCATGATTGATTGATCTTAAGAATCAAAAGGTTAATCTCGAGATTTGGATATGTTCTTGGATCTTGGAATGATGTTATAAAGATGTAAAATAATGATGAACCACACTTCTGGACATTTATAAGGTATGATATATATATAGGAAAAAGTGTTTGGGGGGGTGAAAAGAGATTGAAAAACCAAGTATTTGAAGTAAAATAGATTTCTGAACATCGACCTATCGCACGAACGCCAAGTCAAGGATAGGCAAGCAGCATCTGAGCAGTCGTTAGTATTTTTTATCATAACTTTCCTTCCTGATATCTAATTGAGGTGATTAAAAATAAGTGGGAAAGTTAACTCAAATGGCTACAATTCTTTTAGAAATAGACTAGTCCAAATTCTAATGTTTTCTATGTGGAAAATGTGTTACAAATTGCGATTGAGAATTTAGAGCATAACTTGTACGGCTCTTTAACTCTCTTTAGACTTCTACTTGCATTTCCTTGATCATATATGATCTTCTTGGACATTTTGGACTCCTCTAAGGACTATATTACCTTCCAAAATATTTCTTGACTTTTACAACTCTTTCGTAACAATCCTATTATTTTAAAATAATCCTTTTGTTTAAAAAAATTGCCTACCACATTCTATGAGCACTTCTGTGGTAGGATTTAAGCGTTTGAAGGACGATTATCCTAGTTGCCCTGACTTAGGTATCATCTTTCATGACCTTTAAGACAGCCCTTCACGCAACCATGTTTCTTTTTTGCTTAAAAATGGTTATCTTTTCAACGGTACCGAGTTATGTATTCCCCGTACCTCACTTCGTAACTTCCTAGTCTGTGAACTACATGCCGAGGGTCTCGTTGGTCATTTCAGTCGAGAAAAAACAATCTCCTTAGTTGAGGATCCTTTTTATTTCTCGTCCTTTAAAAAAGACATTGCTCGTATTTTCTCTCAGTGTCGTACATGTCAATTGGGAAATGACAACATCAAAATACTGGGTTGTATATTCCTCTTCCTGTTCCACATATTCCTTGGCTTGACATTAGAATGGACTTCCTTCTTGGGTTACCTAAAATAGCTAGAGGTCACGACTCCATTTTTGTGGTGGTCAATAGGTTCTCTAAGATAACACACTTCATTCCATGTTCTAAGTCTTCTGAAGCGTCCTATATTGCTAAGTTGTTCTTCAAAGATGTTGTCCGTCTTCATGGGCTATTGTCCCTATCGTGTCTGATCGTGATGTTAAGTTCGTTAGTTACTTTTGGAAGACACCGTGGAAACTATTTGGGACAATGCTTAAGACCTCTTTTGCATTTCACCTCCAATCCAATGGTTAAACTAAAATTGTGAACCTTAGTCTAGGTAATGTACTTTGTTGTTTAGTTGGGGATAAATCAGGAAATTGGGATCTCTTGTTATCCACTGCTGAGTTTGCTTACAAAAATTCTATTAATAGTTCTACCGATCATAGCCCCTTCAAGGTCATTCTAGGTTTTTTTCCACGTCAACCGCTTGATCTATTTCCATTGATTTCCGTCTTGCTGCATCCGCCCAAAATTTTGGTGATCATATTGACTTGCATAACGAGATTAAACATAAAATTTTTGTAAGCAATGATCATTATAAACTATCAACTGATTCCCACTATAGGAATAAATAATTTAATATGGGCAATTATGTCATGGTCCGACTTGCACTCAAATGATTCCTTTTCATTGTTATTTAGAACCTATAAAAAGAGGTTCATTGATTGTAAGAGGACACCTTGGAATATCAAATAAAGTTACAAAGTTACAATCTTCCCTCATTTCTTTCTTCTTATCTCCTTTTTTCTTCTTAATTCTTTTTCACTCGTTACGATCGGTGTTTGTGATATTCCGCAAGTGTTAGGATCGTGACAAGCAATAAAGTGGATTTATTAAGTCCGAATATCGTCCCATAGAGACTACTATCTACTATAAATTTTTAATTATCATATCTTCAATTTAAATTAAAATAGTAACTAATGATCAAATCAAATTTTGTTTTCTAAGCGAACTTCTAACAAATAAAATAACAAACTCAAATTAAAACTGCAGATAAGATTATGTAATTGGATAGTTAGGATTTCGATTTCACCTAGGTTAATTATCATATATTTCATACTAATTTATTCAGCCATCTCTTCACACTTGCTAGCGGTCGAATTAACTTATTGTATTTAGTGATCTCTCTCTAGCAACACTAATCATATTCATATGCCCGAACTTACTATATATATATATGTAAAGTCACACACATGTGAATGCATTTATGTATAGAAATTCAAAAGGATCGCATAACATATAATTATCTCTCGATCTCTTATAATGTCTATGTTAATTATTACACGAGTTAGAACTATACATCTCCTCTCAATTTCAGTATTATCCCTAAATAAACTAATTGTTACTCAAACAATTAAAGTATTAAATACACAACAATTAATTAGAAAGTATTAAAATGGCATGAAAATTATGAAATTAAACATATAATAAAAACATTAAACTACATCATCCATCTTAACATAAAAATATTTAGTCACTCATAACGTTGAAATTAAACATGCAAAAGTGGGAATACATCACCAAAATTGATGGGAATAATATCCAAATTACGTGTTGCCAAGCAATTTCCTTCATTTTCTGTGCGTTCAAATCAGCTGTCCATGTGTGTCTGTGTATATATATATATATATTTCGATTTCTTGCCGCTGTTTTTCTTCCCAGAAACAAGCCGGCTTTTGTGTGAAAAACATATAATTTCTTTTGCCCTTTTTTTTCAAAGTCATCGGCCACTAACCTGTGAGTATATATATATATCTTGTTTTCCACAAAATAAGCCACCACAATTGTGTATATCTCTAATATATATTCCAATATTAGCCTCCGTTTTTTTTTTTTTACTTTCTGTGCGTGTGCATGTATATATAAAACAATATTCAACAGCCCATGTTTTCTCCTTCAAGAAGTTGTCGGCGTTTTTAGCTTGTACGTGAATGAATATAATTTATGCCCTTGTATCATATATATTACGGGCAATATGTAGTCCAATTTTAAAAGACCAAGTTGAAGCCCAGTAAATTTCAATACTTAATTAAATTAATTATTCTTTCCAAATCCTCATTCTTTTATGTAATGCAAGTTTATCTTTCAAGCAATTTTATATGTGCAGCAATGCCAATTTAGTCATCGTACTTTGAATTTTTCCATTTTTCCCTATTTTGCATTCTTCAATTCTTCATTAAACATAAAGTTTTACATACAAAATACAATATAACATAAATTAGGTAGAATTTTATTCAAAAAATAATAAAATATCATAATTTATAGTCTCGAATAAATACAAAAAACTACACTTATCACACCCCAAACTTGACTTTTTTTTTGTCCTTTAACAAAACTAAAACCTAACAAACACACAAATATGCACTGCTAATTACCTATTTGGTGGCCAGTCAATCAAGCAAAGCGAAAAGATTTAGTTAGTTAACCTGACTTTTTAACTCAGGATTGAAATCATAATATTAAATCTAATCTTAGCTTCAAAATCATAATACAAAAATTAAAATCTACTTTTTCAATGTAAAATCAACGTGTGTGTGTGTGTGTGAAGAATTAAGTATCGCATTATGAATTTTTAAGTTGTTTCAATTCCCGACCCTCAATGGTCAAATATATTCTTTTATCACTCGTAAGATTCACACACCCCCAAACTTATTCTTTTTACTCTTTTCAAGTGTATGAGCTAATATTGAATTTTATATTTTCCTCACCTCTCTAGTTTAGGTAAATCTCACTAGTTGTTAGTCAATATA
>CAIGRP010088230.1:0-22726 GCA_903798385.1 Fraxinus cuspidata
AATCGTCTGAACCTTTTTCTAATTGTTAACGATGCTCGATTTTCCGCGCGAAACATACGTATTCAATTTGGGGAAATTTGTTTCCACGGATGACGTGTTTTCCAATTAAGCTCATTTCAAATTATGTTCAAGCCCCTCACGAGTTCCTCACGTGCTGCTCCATTTTAAAGTTCCCTCAAATTTAATCATTTCCTTTGACAAGTAACTTTTTAAAACCTTGTCAAAACCGCGTGTCGTTGAACTTGTCCGAGAAGCTTAATTGAATTTCCACGGCCCCACCTTCTTCTTTTTAAGCTAAATGGCTTTGAAATGACTGGATACTTTTATTATTTAGTTAAAATAATAAATTGATGGTAGAAAAATAGAAACGAGTTCAAATCTCGAAAGCATATTCTTCATTGTTTTGGTCAAATACATACGCACAAAAAAAAAAAGAGTTTATTCAAGAAAATATAGTGTCGTCTTCAAGATCAAAAAGAGAAACTAATTGATTGTTAGTTTGAAGATAAGCTCAAAATATTCTCCAATCAAATGCAGATGCTTATTGTTGATTTCCCAATAAGCAGTGAATGAAATTTTCTTCTTTATTCCATTTTATCATTATTACTTTTTGTACCTAAGTGCAATCGATAATGCTGGTCCAGATGGATAAAGCTCAAGGTACGTGAAAGATGGATCAACTTATTGATATGTAAGGTATATTTTAAAGACAAAAATGTCCATAAATATGAATTTAATCACGTTATTTTACAAAAATAAAAGGGCCCATTATCACGATCTAGAAGTTGGCCTCATCGTGCACTTAGCTCTTGAACATTAAGGGTCTGTTCTCTTTATCATTTTCAAACCGTTTTTTATTTTCGATTTTTCAAAACAGTGAAAACGCGATCTCTTTCCTATTTTCGAAAACGCGTTTTTGAAAACAAGTTAAAGATTTACAAAGAAAACTCAAAACGACAAATTTGTCATTTTGGGTGTTTTCAATTATAATAAAATCAAAATTTTCAAAACGCATTTTGGGTGTTTTCAGAATAATTTTTCAAAATACTAAAAAGAATACATTTTTAACAATCTCAAAATAGACATTCAAAACACAAAATTTAAAAAACTAAAAAGAATACATTTTTAACAATCTCCAAATAGACATTCAAAACACAAAATCTAAAATGAATTCAAAATTCAAAACACAAAATTGAAATACAAAGAGAACTGACCCTAATTTATTAGTTTTGGGTACACATCAAGTTTAATGTTTAGATCATACTTTTAAAGCACAAACATGATATGACTTACAAATAATGGAGATAGGGTGGGATACGCGGCTATACTCAAATTTTAGGATAATCTTAAAAGTGCTACCTTTTTATTTGGGTAAAAATATAAAAAGTTAGTGAATACTAAATATTATAAATGGTGTTTGAAAATACAGACCGTCCTATAAGATTATTTTTACATAAAAATAAAAAATGCAAAAATTGTTGGGTTGATTTGCATAACACTGTCCGTATCAAACCTTTTTTTTTTTTTCCTTGACGAGTTGACCTAACAAAACCTTTATGATCATGTTAAATCTTTAAATATGCATTTTGATGAAGTGAAACAATCAAGCCTATGTTACACTTCATATTTTGGAGCAAGAGTAATGATAAGAAGAATCAATAAAGCAATCAAGAAGTATATTCTTGATTATCTTTAGCCAGCTATTATAAGGATTTTGCAATTCATAATATTCCAAGTTCAAATGAATGGAGCTTATGTTCTTTAATAAGAACCTCAGTTGTAAAGTGGCAAGATAATACCCACAAATAAAGTCACAAAAATTGTTACCTCTTTCCCTAATACTTTATCTTGGCCCATGCTTTCTTGACAAATGGCACGTGTCATCTTTTTAAGTGGGTTTGATAGCTACATGATTAATTAAATTCGCAATATTTTATTTGTATTGTACTTAGTAGTTGAATAGGAAAAAGTAATCTATTCTCTTCACGTTATTGACCGAATTTTAAGTTACTTCAGGTATAAATATGTAGAAAGCGAACAATGTTTTATAAATTTCGTGTTTTCTTGCCTGTAAGATGGACATGCAACGTGATTTTTCAAATGTCCCTTCTAATTTTATTCGAACAGCATATAGAAAATATCATATCGCAACTATGTAAAGATCAAATACCTGAACTGTATAAACCTAAAATTCCAAGATTTTTTTGGTCAAACCAATATTTTTTTACTATAAAAAATTGAGGAATGAGTGTCTTGGCATGAAGTTTGTTTAAGTACCACAAACAAACAAGAAAATTAGGGGAAAAATAAAAAATAAAAAATAAAAGAAAAAGTATATTCCTAGCCCGTGTTATCCACGAGTAGCAAAAAGGAATAAGAAAAAGAAAGAAGAAAACATAAAATGTAATGTCATAAGATGACCAAATATTTCTCTCTAATATAAATGTGTAGCCAATTCTTCTTAACAAACATTTTAAACACTTCAAATTCCTTTTTCCATCATATAATTCTCTCCATTAGCACCCGCCCCCACAAAGATTAAAGTTTTTGTTATTTCTGACATAAAATGGTAGGAAGAAATAGTTCTGATCTTCCTCCTGGTTTTAGGTTTCATCCCACTGATGAAGAATTAATCATGTGTTATCTTCGAAATCAGGCTAAATCGAGGCCTTGTGCCGTGGAAATTATTTCAGAAATCGACATTTACAAGTTTGATCCTTGGGAATTGCCTGGTCAGTATACTCGATAACTTGCTTACTAAAGTTAAATATATGCTCCTATTCACGTGCCATTCTTGTGTTGGTTACGATACTTGATCAATGTTTTGATATATATTTTGTGTGTATTACATGGTGTAGACAAAGCTGAATTTGGAGAAAATGAATGGTACTTCTTCACTCCTCGAGATAGGAAGTATCCAAATGGGGCGAGGCCAAATAGAGCTGCCGTTTCAGGTTTTTGGAAAGCCACAGGCACTGATAAAGCCATCTATAGTGGATCAATATTTGTAGGAATCAAGAAAGCTCTTGTATTTTACAAGGGAAGGCCTCCGAAGGGTGTCAAGACTGATTGGATTATGCATGAATATCGATTGAGTGAGTCGAGATCACAACCTAACAAGCAAAATGGCTCCATGAGGGTAAGCTATCTTGTTTGCATATTTGGTACCTTTGGTTGGATATGACTAGAAGCATATTTGGTTAAGCTTAAAAATAAGGAAATGTTACTTCTTTGTTACCAAACAAGTAGGACAAGGTATTTGTTTCTTACAAAAGCTTCTTATTTTGAAAATTCTTACTTTATGGTTGCAACAGGTGGCTTACTTTCATTTCTAATTTTTAGCTATTAAAGAAACAGATTATTTTAAAACTTATTTTCTTACAAGTAAATTTTTTAAGCTTAAACATGCAAACATCTCACATGCTTTATTTTATCATGTTGAATCTGATGTATCAAACACGTTAGGTCATTTTCGAGTATGTGAACTGACTTTATATATCTTGTGTTTCGTGTCTATAAGTTGGATGATTGGGTGCTGTGTAGAATCTACAAGAAAAAGAATTTGGGAAAAGCTGCTGAGCAAAAAATTGAAAATCCAATAGCCCAAAATGTGATTCTTAACAATGCTCCTAATGAACAACAAGAAGAAGAAGCGACAAAATTCCCCAGAACTCGTTCTCTTACTCATCTATGGGAATTTGGTTACATGGGTTCAATCCCCCATCTTTCGATTGATAACTCTTTTATTAATAATGTGCCCTTTGATAATCTTAACTCAATGAGCACCAATGGAAATTTTTCTGAGACATTAAGGTCAGGACAAGTGCAGCAACCATACACAGATGCCATGAAACTTCAAGTGAATTATCAGCCAATTTTTGTGAATCCAGTTCATAAATTTCAGTGAAAATCTTGGTTCGAAATTGGATGAGGATCAAAAGGCAGAACTGTACAAAAAGTGCTAATTAATTTCCATTGTCATTATAAGTATATTATCTTTAAAGTATTTTCAGATTTGATCTGTACAAGAATTGTGATATAGTGTTTTTCTATGTAGATATAGATTCTAGATTTTCAAGGTTTTGAGAATAATATATATACATTATAAAAATTGCTTGTATTCCTCTTCGCAGTCCATACATACATATATATATATATATATATAGTAATCGTTGAACAATCTCGTCTAAATCCTTAACTCGCGTAGGTGAATATTGGATTTTAGTTAATTTGTGGGACCCTCATAAATACTGTTTTGTACAGTATGTAGATTTGTTTATTTCTTCTAAGCACTAACTTGGTGCAAACAAGTAATACCAATAAAAATTAATTAAGCGAAGACTTTTTGATTTGTCTTGAGTAAAACAAGAAAAAGTTGGCGCCGCCATTTGAAAAATGGATGAGAAAGTTGTTGCTAATTGGAATTCAGATTAATTTGTGGAAAACGGCTACCAGATTACATTAAAACAATGTTAAGCTAGAAATAAACTCTTATTAAATAATAGTTAAAGTCAAAAATTAAGTTAAGTATAGTTTGGGTGGGTGGGTTTGACGAGACTTCTTCTTTTGCTTTTATTTTTTGTAAAAGAGTTTTCTGATAAAATTATTTTAGGTCAGTTTCTTTTAAAAAAAATTTAATCATTCAAAGCATTTTTAAGAAAATTATCCAAATATATTTAAAAACAACTTTTTAATTTTGAAATTAAATAGGTTTTGATTTTTCAAAAAATCATATCAAACGAATTCTTTATATCAGTAAAGAATAGTTTTCTTACTAGATTACTAAAACATAGTTTAGGAAACATTGTGGATTAAGATGTGAATAGCCACTTAAATGGTGCATGGATACAATGAATGATTATCTAACTGATTTTGACATTTTAGACTTGTTTATAAATTAAAGCTTTTTATTTTTTGGATAAGAACAAATTATGTTCAACTAATTTGTTGAATAATTCGACTTCTTGTGTTGACATTTTTTACATTCTTAAATTAAAATATTCTGTGAGTTTAATTTTTCTATTAAAGATGAAATTAGTAACATAAACCAACTTAAAAAGAAAATGCTCAAGATCAATTAAGACTTTGAACGAATCAATTGAGCTTAACGTAGTATCATATAGACGTTGAAATGTCTCATATACTATCTCGTTTAAATTGTCACCAAATAAACATAACGTGACAATAATAGTGCTTAGTTAAGCAGCCATAGAAGAACTGAGACTGGCTTGTAAAATATCTGGTCCAGTCGTGCCAATGCCGTATAAACAATCTCATATTTATCATTCATTAATGTCATTTTCTTCAAAGTACAATGAATCAATCAAGTTTACATTTGACCAAATTGTTCCCATCTAATCATTTAGTCCAAGAATGAATACAAGTTATATTGCCTTTGTGGACAAAATTAATTGAGCCTACAAAGTGGGCTCAACGACCGACACATTTTGACACATCTAAATTAGTCAACACATTTTGATAGCTCTAAATATGACTGTAAAGTTCGTTGAATACAAAAAAAGAAAGAAAATTTGAGCAGAAAAACAATCTTCTGTAGAGCTTGCACATGCCATTTCAGGCACAATTACACCAAGAATCGGATGGCAATGCCTTAAATTCCTTAGACGAGTTGTGCACGGGATCACCCGATTCTATATATTTATGTTTTCACACTACATCGTGGTTGCAGCCGCATTCTTGCATTGAGAGTTCAGGATGGAGCTTCAATCGTCTGAGATACACAAATCGCTTTAGCACAAATATTAGAGCATGGTTAGTGGTTATTAGTTTTAATGGATATAATCTCACATCGAATAGAGATGAAAACATAGACTGATTTATAAGAGTATGACTACTTTTAACAAGGTTGACATTTAAAATGAGATCCCGAGTCCTAATAATTTGATGCTACAAATTAAACATATGCTCAACTCCTATGCTGATACAGATATAATGCAACCATCTCCTTCAGCAACAGAACTATCGACTTTAATGAATGCCCGGGATTCATTTCTTATTTGTATAATATTGGCACCTCCTTTTCAAATCACAGCACCAACATTTTCAGGTGCACAAGGCAAATGAAGTGAAAAATTCCTTCACAGCATAGGACCTATATCCACTATTGATTTTGTAACTCCCGTAATGACCTATTAGCGAGGTCGCACCCACAATTAGGCCACCAGCATTTGGATCATTAAATGCAATTCGAGATCTATAAATGCTCTGTGAAGACAAGAGAGAATGCTGTGAGTGATGGGTTATCATGAAGAGGATATGCTACCTTGTAAAAAGCCTTCATCACAGAAATAGCTTCCTCTGTTATCTGAGATACTCAGTGGTCCAACTATTTTATGGATAACCAAAAGCCATTATTCAAAATCACTAGATACCAAAAGTTTCAAGATTAGTTCACACAGAGGACGTGTGTGGAGTGCACAATAGTGGATAGTATTGCACCTGATAAAAGACAAGATTTGAACTAGTTTATATTCTTTAATTCTATCCAATAGTGTCCTCATAAATGTAGTTTCTACACTTATTTGGGATATTAAATGATGATATTTTGTTATTCTTTCGATGGATTAGTGCCTTATTTATTATTATTTGCTTTTATTAGGAAAAACTCATGTTTGTATGAAGAATTGGAAGAAATAACGGAAAAGGGCTAAAATGAAGGAAATTCAAAGTTCGGGGACTAAAGTGCAAATATTCAAAAATTGTGATGGACCTCACGATGAAGATTCGAGAGTACCAGGTGTCAATTGGATGAGAAAAGAAGCAAATGGATAAAATATAGTCAAAGTATTATCAAACACCAATTTCCAGTGAAAAAGAGTTGTGCTCTAAATTTTTTACATCAGATTGAAACTCATTTTTGACACAGAAAATGCTCTAATTAGAAAATTATATCTAAACAAAAAGTATATCCATTTGAGTTAGTTTTCCAACGTAACTTTGAATCACCTCAATCGAATATCGGGAGAGAAAATTATAACAAAAATACTGAATGTTACTCGGTATAAGCCTAGGCGAGGCGCGTGCCAACGCCTAATCTGAAACGACTAAGGCTACCTAAAGGGTTCATGCGTGTGCCCTAGTTTTTACTAGGGGAAATGTCTTGATATAAAATGGGAAAAATCAGCTAGGAGCGTGCCTCGGTATGAAATAGGAAAAAAATCATATTTTTCTTATTTTTGTTTTGGTAACAATTCAATGCTATCTTTTTAGTATTCTTTAAATACCAAAACTCGACCATAACGTGAGAGGACCTCCCTAGACCTAAAAGTTCATAGATTCAACATATTTTGGAGGCTAAGAACAATGTTAGATCATCAACAGCAAGGGAATTGTGCAAGATTCTTGAATATTATCCATCCAAAATCAAGATTTCATTTTCCATGTTCTCCATATTTCTTCGATCTGGGTGATATTTTTCTATAAATTCGTGTATAATTTAATTATTATGATGATTAGCTAAGTTCTTCATTTGTATTGGATGAATTATGAACCCTATTGTTTGTTTGTTTTAATTCAAGACAATTAGTTTAATATTTATTGATTGATTTTACATTTCCATTGAACTATTTGATTACTTGATCATCAATTAGATATTAAGTTACTTGTTATAGTGTAGGAATACTCACAATAAGTCTAGAACTTGGTAAATCAATATATGAGCAATATGTATTAAAAAAATATATATGACATGTGTAATCATATGTGATAAATCCTGGGAATTAAAGCATGTTTTTCATATAAATTTGGATTAAAATGAGACCGGATCGTGTTAATCATAGATTTGATATATTTTGGAAAAGAATAATGAATAAAAGTGGATTATCGATTGTTTCGAGTGTATGAATTTACTATATTACAAATTCGAAATTGAATTATAAGGCAATAGGGGGATTCAAGATTCCAATACAAATATTCACATACTAGATAAATATTTTATTTGTTTTCTTAATTTAGGATTAGTATCGGAAACATACAAAACATAACTTTTGATATTACATGACTTCGAATTTGATAAAAGCTATTGAATTAGATATTAGACATTATTTCTCATGGGAACGATAAACTCGAAACTCACTGATTTATATTACGTGTACAACCCCCGCTTGCGAGTTTCAGTGTAACATGTCCACTCGACAATAAGATTAAGTTTCACTTCTCAATTAAAAAACTCTACCAAACAATTTGGAAAATGTTGGTATACATTAATTCTTACGTAGGAGTTATAAATCATTATAATATAAAAGAGGCTAAAACTTAGTGCGCAACGTGTCGTGATTTTCCATCGTCGTAATTCAGATTTTATTTTTCACTTTAACCAACATTTCTTCTTCTTCACACGCAACTGCACCAACTACTATAAGAACTGTGATAACAATGCTTTCTATCCTTCTTTCACCCCTCTTTTTCCTTTCCCAATTTTCACGCCGCCTCTCACAGTAAAATTCTCTTGTGTGGTGTTCTAGTTGGATTGATGCTCGACTAAAGGTGGGTTTTAATTAAGTAATGCACAAGTTCCATTTTCCTGAATCAATTATTGTTAGTCTTGGTTGGAATCGATTTATTATTTTTGTATTGTAATGATTCTTGCCTTGAGATTCCTATTTTAGAAAATTTTTTGTTTATTACTATAACTTGGGTTGTGTGAACAACACCTTTCTACTTTTACAAAAATATTGGTTTATAATGAAGATGGAAAATGATTGTGTATTATCAATGATAGAATGTTGGCTGTAGAAGGAAAAAAAAAAGATCGTGCACACGGAGACGTGCGCACGGAGACATTATCCATGGCATGGAGACATGGCGTTTCCATCTGCCACGGAGACATAGTGTCTTCGTGTGCGGACGGAGATGTCTCCGTGTGCACACGAAGACCTTCTCCGTGGCAAGGAGACATGGCGTCTCTGCGTGCGAGCAGGAAACGGTAAGTTTTGGTTTCCTTCATTTTTTTTTATCTATTTTTTATCTTCTTTTTTTTGAAACCTAATGTCATCTCTTTTTCTCTAAATTGATACCCAGAAAGCTAATCCCGTCTTTCTTCCATTCCTTCGACGTTATACCACAGTCTCTATCTTTCACGCAAGAAACGGTACGTATTGATATTTTAGTCTATTTTCCAAGAGCAAGTTAATTATAAATGGGAAATTATAACAGGGAGAGCGAGATCTTAAATCAGGATTGTTGTCTGACTAATTAGTAAACTTTCAACCATTACCACAGTCGACGCTGCAGGAAAAGGTAACTGATCTCTATAAAATTTACAACTAAACACGGAGGAGACGGATGTCTCAGTTCCCAATGGAGAGACGATTGTGTCTCCATGCAAAAACGGAGACACGAATTGTCGTGTCTCCATGGTGCACTGAGACACGACAATCCGTGTCTCCATTTTTGCACGGGCTCAGTCAGAGTACAAATGAAATTAATAAGTTCTTGTAGATCTGCCAAAAGAGCTATGGGAGACTATCTGCGTGTCTCATATCATTCTTTCTCCTCATAGCTATTCTTGGTATTCTCCTTTACCAGGTAAAGATATGTTATTTGAGTATTATGGTATGCTATTTTTTTTTCTGTTGATGTATAATATACTTGCAATTGTAGTATGCATTTTTTATTTATTTTTATTTTTTTGTTTCATGGAGTTAAATTGAATTGAATCTGGTGAATTTTTGAGACTGCATAGAGTAATTATGGGCTACCCATTTAACCTTTTGATAAGAAAAGGGGAAAAATTGAATTGATAATGGAGTTGGTTGAAGATTAGAATTAATTTTTTTTTATGCTGAAATTTTGTTTGGATTGATTTGGTAAGGAAAAAGGAATAATGATATATTCATGTTTCCTTTTGCTTAAGTAGTTCACTTATAAGTAATAAAGTTCTAAAATCAGTTGATTTTTTGATGGGTTAAAGTTAGAAATAAGAAAGTTAAAGAGATAGTTTCAAAAATAAGTTTTTCTTTGTTTAATATGTATAATTATATTTTACCGTGACTTGCAATTTGTTCCGTGCTCTGCTGTTTTCTTTTCATATTTACGAATACTCCATTTATTTGGCTTAATCGGTTAATCAATGGTTTTTTTTCCTTTCTTTTAGTGGTTAATTAAAGTTCTTTACGTTAATTAAGTTGTGAGATTTTTTATATTTTTAGGAGAATCTAACTCTGAAAATTACTTTAATGTAGCTTATGTGCTTGGCTGATCTTGAATATGATTATATCAATCCTTATGATTCAACATCTCAGATAAATAAGGTAGTTTTGCTAGAATACATTACTGAAGAAGTATTGTGCTTCCTCCATCTTATTATAGGGCACTGAGTTGTGTTTTTGTGTCTCCGTATGCACACGGAAGCATGGTGTCTCTGTGAAAAAAAAAAGGAGATACGACCCATGTCTCCATGCACCACGGAGACACGATCCGTATCTCCATGGTCCACGTGATCGTGTCACCATGCAAGACGGAGATACACGGCACGCGATGCGCAACAGAGACACGATCTGAGTCTCCGTACGAAACCTTCGTGTCTCCGTCTCACACGGAGACATGGACCCGTGTCTCCATCTCGCACGCAGACACGGAAAGACCGTTTCCCTGTAATTTTTATCTTGTTAGTTACTGAATCTTTATCTTGTACTTGCTGCTTTCTTCATTTCCGGAAGAGTTCCAGCTAGCATTATTTAAGACGAATAAAAAGGAGAGCTTGTTTACTGATCGGGTTAGTTTTCACTCGTCATCCAAATTAGTTGATACATCCAATATTGTCTTTAAAGCCATCGTATTATGAATTTATCTTCTCCACACCACATTCTAAGATGCATCAATGATTGATTGAGTGTCTATAGAACATTTTGGAAGTCTGGGGAGGTCATGCATTTGCTCTATATTAACCATGTTATTCGATGGGTGTGTTTCCCTGTTGAGTTTTTGACAATGGTGTTGCAGTATCTCAAAAATTTCTTTACATTCCAGGTATTCGAATTGTTCAACAAAAAGCACAATGGGTTATTAAACTTTGACGAGTTTGCGCGTGCTCTCAGTCTTTCACCCTAATGCTCCCATTGATGATAAAATTGATTGTGAGTGCCATCCTTTCATTGCTATTATTTCCCCTGTACCATTTTGCTGGTCTTTCTATGTTCTTAAATTTTTTGCTTGTAAAATAACTTAGAATGCCAATGTTTTTAATTTTCTATTTATGCAATTTGGTTTTTTTTTTTTTCATTTTTTATTTTTTTGTGATTTTTGTTTTGTGTTGGGACTGGGGTGGGGGGCTGGTCGAAGGTGTTAGAAAGATGTAAATTAACCAAAATGATGCATCTCATATAGATGCACCTTCACTATAACATCAGGGGATCTTGTAGTTGTGGCAACCGAACCGTGCGACTCGTCGACTCGTAAAAAATGAGCCACGAGCCGAGCCGCAAGTGAGCTCAGGGGCCGAGCTGAGTCCGCCCACGAGCAAACGAGCCACGAGCTTTAGCCGAGTTCGTGGGTTTAATGGCCTAGCTGGCTCGGCTCGGCCTATTACCATGACTAGGATCTTGGCAATTGTTTTGTGTCTTGAGTATATTTGAATCCTACTTGCTGTTTGTATTTTAAACTTGAAATTACATTATGATGTTAATTTTACTTCTAGTTGGTGATACTTAACATTTTCCCTTGTAGTTTCATTCCAATTACATGATCTCAAGCAGCAAAGATTCATTGAAAGATATGAGGTAATTTTTAAAATTGACAGAGTCCATTTTTGAATATTATGTTCACGCTTCACTGTAGTTTTTGTTTTAAATATGAGGATGATTTTACTTTTACAAAGAAATGGGATTTTAAAATTTGCCTTTTATGATTATTGGGAAATCTGTTTTACAATATCCGGCTCTTTCAAGTTTGGGGTAGGGATGCTGCTGGATGGTAGCTTAAGTTTTACAAGTATCCCAGTGGCAGAACTCAACACAGTTATGTTTTTCTTCTTTTATTGTTTCATCATAGGTAAAGCAAATGGTAGTGGCTACACTTGCTGAATCTGGCATGAATCTTTTGAGACGATGTAATAGAAAGTATAATTGACAAGGTGAGCCTCTAGCCTGGTCAATTTTGTTCTAATTGTATTTTGCTTCCATCCTTGATTGAGTTTATTACTTCTTCTCTTTATTTTCCAGTAAGTGAGCATTTTACTGCATGAATAATAGATTAGGGAATTTGTAATGACATTGATATTCCGGAGACACCATGTAAATTGTTTTGCGCTCAATAGTCACGCAGCTATATGATATACCATAATTATTTATGATATTTATATAATTATTTGGTGTTTACATCTGTTTTTTTTTCCTTACACCTTATGCAAACCATAAGCTTAAATGTGCACATTTCTTAATTATCGACTTTTTACCTGTATCATATGCAGTACTATTATTCATTTTCACAATCCTTATGTTTTGAAATTTTCAATGTTTTAGTTTATTCTTTTGGTTCCTTATTTTATTATTTTATCCTTTATTGTTTTTTGTAAAAAAGGAATTTCTCTCATGAAATTATGTTATTTGTACTACCTGATTTTTTATCAAATTATACAAATGTTTCTCTTTAATAGAGTGCAATGTATTTTTTCATATTGGAGTTTTGTGAATGCTAACATCTACTTGAGCTTCAAAAGGTGAGCGAAAATTACGGATAAATTATTGAAAATAGTGAAACAGGGATCAATACTTTACTAATAAAAAGCTAACTTGCAATTTGTCTTTTGAGTTTTATAAGAAATCGAAGTATGCATTTTTTTTGTAGTTTTCTCTTTCGACAGTGTCATTTACAGATTAATTTCTCTACAATTTACAAATACTTATTTTTAACACTAATCAACGAACGTGCAACGTACGTTTCCTTCACTAGTGAATAAAAATACCTAAATGACTACATCAAAACTCAGAGCACAAGGTGGCAAAGTTCACTACTCGAAGTTCTAATCTAAGCTCGAGTCTCACAACTATGTTTGAACAAATTCTCCCCCTTTTTCGATCACACGGCCTTTCTGATCTGACGGCACAAGCAATCATGCAGTCCCTTGCAGAGGCTCCTCCAAAGTGCCATTCCCATGAGACTCCTCAATGATCACCCTTTCATGCTATTGTAACCAAAAATAGAATTGCAATTCCTATGCCATAATACAATTTGGATATAAATCAAACCAAATTTAAATGAAAAATGCAGATAAAAATTGGTTATTGCATTAAACTTTAGCCGCTACAAACAAAACAAAGCACATAGACAAGAATGGCTAAAAATAAATCTTGATGCTTGAATACACAGATTTTTTTCATAACTGCACTGAAGCTTTAAGGAATTGATTAAATTTGTTTTGTATCAAAAAAAAAAAAAAAGGTTAATCTTCTATTTAAGAAGGAACCCATAAAAGTAAAATTGTAAATTTAAATACAGAATCTTTAACAGATTGAATAATCAGATGAAATAACTACAAATTTGTATTACTAAGGCAAGAAATGGCATTTCCTGATTCATTGCCAACCAAAATATAAGGATCAAATGATGAAAATGTTTCAAACTAAAGTGCACAAGGTAAATTATATTGAGATTGAGGGATAATGTGTTGTTTGCTCTCATAAAGAAAACCATTAATTTAGATACAAAATAGAAACATAATCTTATGGTTTGTGTGAATTTTTTTGTTCTTAATGCACTTTTGTGTAATGTAATTTATAGAAATACAATGAACACATTGTGCCCCCGTTTGAACTACATTTTCATTTTCATTCTCATTATTCTACTCATTTTCAACCATACATTCTTCAATAAAATAATATTTTTCATCACATCAATAACTTTTCATTCTTTTCCAACCGCATATTCCACCTCACATCACATAAAAAAAATACATTATTTCCTAAAAAATGTGTATCAAACACACTCTGTAAAGTAATTTTGGTTTTACTTGAAATAGTTTATCAAATAGGTTAGGAATATTCATCCAAATGCATGAGTGTGTATTATCAGAAAATTCAAAAAGTTACGGGCAATGCACATGTTTTAAATTGATAAATACATGTATTTCTTCTCTCTTAAACAAAGTGGTTCAAGACATGTTGTTTGGATCCAAATTTTTTGGACCCATTCAAGATAATAAAGAGAAAAAGTGATCATGTGGATAAAGCTAGGCAAGTGATTTGTTGGATTAGTTTGCATTTCTTTTATGAACTACTTTTTTTGGCCTTTCAAATCAATGCTAAAATTCTTGTTCTAGTTTCATATTTCACGTGTAATGCTGCAGTAACTTCTTTGTTGCCCTTTCAAATCAATCCTCAAGTTCTCCTACTAGTTTTCGTCCAAACCAATATCTCCTAATAGGTGTTCCATCCCGCTATTTCAGGGGCAATTTGTGCATAACGAACGAGTTTATTCATTATTTAGTTGGATTTGGTCTAGGGTTCATTGCTTCCCATTTGTTCTGCTTGTAATAATTTAATTAATTCTTCGAATCTATGCTTATTTTCAATTCCCCTAAGTGTAGGATAAAAACTTGATAATAATTAATGTCAAAATTCATAATTAATTTTAACCACATATTTAATGAGATCCACAAATTTTATTAACTTTTCAAACATATATTTCATCAACTTTTATTAAAATCTACTAAAAATAAAATCTAATTTTTAAATACACCAAACATTGGCTTTAGCCTTCACGTGTTTGACAATCAAATTTTACTTTTAAATTACTTATTATTTTAACGATCATTTTCAATTAATTAAGAAGATTTTTCGCTTATTACATTTCTTAGTTTTGAGAAATTTGAATCTAGAGGACCCAGTTTAATATTGTACGTAATGTCAAGGTGTAAATGATAAATTTTCTTAAAAGGGGGGTAAATTTACAAACTTCTGCTTCAATTAGGGTTCTTATGTTCACTCAAATACTCACTCGCAGACGATTCTTGAGTCTCTCCCCTTTTTTGCCTAGTTGGTAACTTTCCCCTTCTCTCTACACATATACATGCATGTATCTATCTCAGAGTACCTTAATGTACGTATTACTATTTATGGTTCTCGAGTTTCATTTTTGTATTTCTTTCCCATTTATTAAGTGCCCATTTTTGCTGTTGAAAATTTATTGGCAAATTTTTTTGTTACGGGGTTTATTTTTTCTAATTTCCTCGATTCGTTAATTATCTGATGCAATAACTGGAAATGATTGAATGCCTTCTAGGATAAAAATAACTATTACCGTAGGTTACTTTTTAAATACATGTTTGATGTTTTATATATTTTTTTCTTTGTTTGGTTGTGTCAAGTGTAGCTCAAGTGATTAATAAGTTATGGTTTTCGTTATTTTTTATGATGAGAGTTTCAATTATAAAGTGTAACTGGAATTAAAAAAAATAAAAAAACTTTTGTAAACAGTTACTATAAATGAGGGGGAAATCTGTTTGGGTTGTGTATGTTTGTTGTTTTTGTGGTTATCCTTTAAAACTATCTACTGTTACTTTTTTTTTTTTTTCCTTCTTTTTCATTTCATAGAATATTTTGACAATATATTCAGTTGATTGGCATTTTCCTGCATGATATTTAGGGTACTAGCTAATATATTTTACAATTTACATTATTATTTTTTTCTCTCTATTTTTTGCAGGTGTGCAACATTGGAGCCATTGAAAGATTTTCTGAAGAGGGAGAACTTATAACATAGGTGATGATCATTGACAGTATTTTATTGGGCTGGTGAAGGGAGATGCTTCTTGCCACGTGTTCCTTTGTACTTCTGGCGAATTAGGAAATACTGTAATTTAGGGTCCGAGCTTCTTCTTTATCAAACTTAATCAAGCTCAGGTTTTTTAGACCCTAACTCGAAACTATGTTATGTCTTACTTCATGCAGTGATGTGTATTAATTAATTTTAAGAATCCTGACATCTAGAAAAATGGATTAGTGCTTATTGCACCTTTAAAAGCTTTGCAAAGATTGTGAGAGCTGAGAAGGAATAGGTTTCTGGCGAGTATTTTGAAAGATAGCTAAGACGGGGTCCCTTTGTTGTGTGGCTGCAAGGCCACATGAGTCCAATGCAACCAGCAGGGATTGGTCCACGGGGCCACGTGAGCCTTACTGGCATACCAATGCGAGCTTTTCACCACCACCTTCAAGATGGGATTTTCGATTTCATAATGAAGCTTTGTCATTTGGTTCTTATGACGACATTCAATCGTATGGTTCTTCTACATCATCATACAGCCGAGAAAGTGGACGCTGGGTGAGGGGAGGCAATGTTGCTAATAATCAGTATCTGGTATCTGATGGCCTGGGCCAATACTTTAGCAGTCCAACTGACTTTTCTCCTGTGCAACAGTGGACTCCCCCAACAATACAAGAAATCAGGGCAGATGTCTATGGTGCTTCGAGAGGAGGTATAAATATCAATTATTCCCTTTGTCCCTGTATTTCTTTTTGGTTTCATTAGAGCAACATATTTTTCCATTGCAGTTTTCTGCTCATTTTGCTTTTTAAACTTTTGTGCTGCTTTTCTTAAGCTTAGCCTAACATGCTATTATGCCTTTGAAGCTCCTGTTTTTTCCGCTACTCATGTTACATTGTTTTTTAATGCTCTGTCCCTCCTTGTTCTTGCACACTTCTATAATTTTATGTCTTAAACATAGTATAATGATTTGTTAACCTCATTGTTCATGTATACTTTTAGTATATACAATGTTATGAAACAACCAAAATATCTCTTGTTAGGAGAAAAATTAATATGTCCGGATCGTTGTTAGCAATGTTGGAAATAGAAGAATTATGTATTGTTTGAATACCACTTGATGAAAACAACCACTTGAATGAATTGTTGAAGTTATATGATAGATCAAGCAAAAGAATAATAAATATAAGAAATATGGTAGAGGAATTAAGAGATTTTATTGACTCGAGAATAATGGAGAAGAGAGAAAATTACATTGAATTCTATAATTCTAGTAATCTATTTTCTTACAATATAAAATTGTATAGAAGAGCCTAATATTTATAGGGAACGTGTAGGGGACGTCCAAACCCTCCTAGTAGAGTTGTTGATGAAGTAGGGTGCCAAAAAATCGAGTCCAAAACGAAAAAGGAGAGAAAATGTGAAAACTCGAAACAAGTCAGGTGGGCGCCATGCTGCAGCGCCAGGCGTTCTGCCCCGAGAATTTTTTTGTTCCAAATTGTTTTCTTCATCCCGAATTCTTCTTCAAGTTCAATACCAATNAAAACGAAAAAGGAGAGAAAATGTGAAAACTCGAAACAAGTCAGGTGGGCGCCATGCTGCAGCGCCAGGCGTTCTGCCCCGAGAATTTTTTTGTTCCAAATTGTTTTCTTCATCCCGAATTCTTCTTCAAGTTCAATACCAATCTTCAACTCCCAATGAGCTTCCAAAATAGAATTTCAACTTGAAGATTCCAATAGCATTTTAAACTAAATTCTCCTTGACGTGCACTTCAATTAGAATTCTTTGATACTTCAAACAAGGAATTCGAGTTATACTCAAATTCTAACAATCTCCACATCGACACAAATTCCACCAAGGAACTGACTTCTTCAACAATAACCAAAAAATTAATTTTTCCAACAAAACACAATACTTTACCTCTTCCAATGAATCCAAGCACTGCTCTTGTAGAATTATCTCAGATTCCCAAAAATCATCATAATTTTATAATTTACCAAAATTGGTTGTAACACACCCTAAGGCAGAATCAATTCCAAATACTTTTACTGAAGGTCCCTTGCTATATTGAACACCTTCTACTTCACTTAAAGCATTCTCAACAAACTCAGCATCCACATACCCTTTTCTACTGGTTCGTCTCTAGCAATTGAATACAATGGCACCATAAGTATGGTGACAAAATGGCATTATCCATATCTCCTGAACTCCACTGAGCATTATTCTTCAAATTTGACCATTTACGAGCTCCTAAAAGTATTGTACAAAACTGAATGTTCACTACGGTATTGAACCTGTGTTGATTAATTCTTCTAGATTCTGCATGACCTTGCAAGATGTATAATTGAGACATTTTCTGTCTCTCCAATATAACCTGGGCACCCTTACAAATTTTCAAAACTCCACTACCACCAAAGAACTCGTAATCCTTTGGATCAAATTCGGAACATGTCGAACCTGGCCAAGTGTTCTAATTATCACATCCAATAGCTTCAATCTGACCGTACCAATTCTAGCAACCCGATAGGGTGCGTTGTTTCCTATAACTACGATACCTTTGGAAATGGTTTCATATGTAAGCAAGTCCTTATTATGACACACATGAAACACACGTTGAATCCAGAATCCAATCTTTTTCTGGTTTAGACTCGATGACAGAAATAGCCAAGAGATCTCCCTCACTTACAATGTTCTCTGTGAGGTCTGCTTCACCTAATTTCTTTGATTGCTTCCCATATCGACTTGCAGCCAACCTTTCTTATTCTTCAATTTGTAGCAATCCTTCTTCATGTGCACATTCTTCTTGCAGTATTTGCAAATTTGATTACTGAACTTAGACTACGATCTGTCCCTTCCAGAACCACCATGAGCAACCAGGCCTTCTCCATCTCTAGCCTCATAAACCAGATGCTTCATATTCTCTTTTGAATACAAATCATATACCTCTTATATGGTGAGAGTATTACGACTATACAAGATCATGTCTCTAAATGAAGAAAACGAAGCGAGCAATGAACACAATAGGATCAAGACAAAATCTTCTTCATCATACTCTACTTCCAAAGTTTCCAAATTAGGGACGATATCTTTAAATACAGCTAGGTGATCTTCCAAGATCTCCCTTCTACCATTTGCTGAGAGTATAAACGCTGCTTGAGGTTCAACTTGCTTGTCAAACTTTTAGTCATGCACAATTGCTTTAACTTTAACCATAGAGCAGCTGAAACCACCTTCAAAACGTCCTGAAGAATGGTATTCAATAGATGAAGAATATGAGAAATTGCCTTCTTATCCTTCCGTAATTTTTCCTCCGCGGTCAAAATTGGGGGCATCTTGTCAATTCCCAACAACGCGTCATCCAAATCCTGTTGTGCGAGTACTGCACGCATCTTAATCTACCATAATGAAAATCTAGTTTTCCGATCCAAAAGCAGAATGTCATACTTCATGGTAACCATCACGAATAAAAAATTTGAACAAATCAAACATTACGCTCTTGCAGAACTGTTGAAATTAGGTTCTGATACCACTTGTTATGAAACAATCAATATATCTCTTGTTAGAAGAAATATTAATATGCACGAAAAGCTGATCACAATGTTAATAATACACGAATTATGTATTGTTTGAATACTACTTGATGAAACCAACTATTAGATCAAGCAAAAGAATGATAAAAACAAGAAACATGGTGGAGGAATTAAGAAATTTTATTAACTTAAGAATAATGGAGAAGAGAGAAAATTACAATGGATCCTATAATTCTAGTAATTTATTTTCTTACACTATAAAATTGTATAGAATAACTTAATATTTATAGGGGGTGTCCAAACCCTCTTAGTAGAATTGTTGATGAAATAGGATACCAAAAAACTAAGTCCAAAACGAAAAAATGAGAGAAAAACGCTGAAAACCCAAAACAAGTCAAGTGGGCTCCCCTGCGCCAAGGGTTCTGCCCCAAGAATTTTATTATTATTATTTTTTTTGTTTCCAAATTGTTTTCTCTATCCCGAACTCTTCTTCAAGTCCAATACCAAATTTCCAACTCCCAATGGGCTTCCAAAATAGAATTTCAACTTGACATAGGACTCCAATAGCATTCCAAACTGAATTCTCCTTGACGTGCATTTCAGTTAGAATTCTTCAATACTTTAAACAAAGAATTCGGGTCACACCCAAATTCTAACATACATAAATATGTACTTACAGTGTGATTTAATATCACACCAGTATTGTGCCTCGCTTGCCATTTGATATCCTTGATGTTTTTGGACTAAAAACTTAAATTTTGTTCTATATGGTTTTTCTACGATAGAAAGCTCTACAGTCATTGAGGTTTGGCCACTTGTATCCTATGTATGTCCTTGTAAAAGTCCTAATCTTGGCACCCTATTTCATCAAACACATTGCTCTTCCTCCATGGAAAAATACCTTAAAAGAGAGAAAAAATGTGTAAATTAACACTCACTACTGTCTACTGCTCCGTGACAAGTCAATAAAATTATTTGATATTTGGTTCTACGTTGTTTTTGAAGGGCTTCATGGGAAATGACGGAGCTTAAAATATAGCTCCACAATTTCTACAGGTTCTCTGCAGAATCCCAGATCATTGTGCCAAAATATTGATATCTATGGCATCATAGTATGGGCTTGTGCCACAGGTCTTCAATTCTATTTGAATTACTGAGCACCACAAGGTCGACTCCAATGCCATAGTATTCTACTTTTGCAAGAAGTAGTAGTGGTTCAGATGCAAGAATTTATCAAAGGTTCCCCGCCCTGCTCCATGGGAAAAAGTTACACCTATGTTGGGCATGTGAATGGAATTTCTTTTGTCTCTTCATTTACATTTATATTTACTTGCCATAATTTTTCATACGAAAGAAATTTTTCATGCGATCACTAATCAACCACCCGACTTGTTTGGCTGTATTCGAATATTTGATAAACTTAATAAATTTGTCTTCCTTGCTAATATGAATAATCCTTTTGTTGGGGGTTTGTAGGGGAGGAGGAGGAAAAATACAAAGTGCAGTTATAGCAACCCATTAACACGAGTACAAAGACTATTGTAAATTCTCCTTTTGTCCATCCTTTTTGATTGCTTTCCCTCTGAATTATGTGGCCTTTAAAGGACCAATCTGAAGTTTCCTGCCACCCAATCAATTGGAAAAAGTATAACCAAACTGTGAACTTACCCAAAGATTCTGTGTTCATCTCACAAAATCTGAAAGAGACTAGATGACATCCGTAGATTACTAAGATCCCCCCAAAACATTGCATTCGCATGCGAGCACTCTATGCATGTGTCTTGTAGTCTTGAGCTTTAACTCCTGATAAGAAGTAACCTTAAGAGTAATATAAGTATGAAGATAAATGGATATCATCTATTGTTATATGTCATTCGACTGTTTTCTCTTTGAATTATGGGGTCCTTCATATTCTTGCACAACAAGCACTAATCTGGAATTTCCTGCTACCCTTTCAGAGGGAAAGATACTCAACAACCGTCATCAAATTTTCTTATCTAGAAAAAGACTTATAAAAGTGCAGATATTAATGGGGATTCACTCGAATTTTCTCCGAAAACATTCACCAATGAATGATGTACACACTTAATTGGATGAGATGGGACCCTTTTCTTTCGTATCATTAACATTGCTGGGATCCTCTCAAAATCTTATGCAACTATTGCATTCTATACTGGTTAATCCTTTTTTTTATTTTTTTCTGTGGCAACAATTTGCTTGCAGGTTGCTAAAATTTCTTATTTTATTTCTCCTTGCTAGATGTAGTTTTGAAGCCTTCATCCTTTTCACCAACAATGGAGGTATTATAATTTGTATTGCGTTCTCTGTTGAAATTTATCTTATGGTAATCTAAATTTTCGGTACACTAATAAATTTACAGGGCACTTCGGCGGTTATGGATAGTAGAAGCTCCACTTCATCTTGGTCGGATTGTAGTAGTGATTATGAGGCCTTGGTTAAGTCACATTCCTCTTATCGCAACTTCTCTGGTCGAGGTTGCTTCATGTCAAAAGCAGTACATCCTTTGTCATTTCCATTGGAAATGCCAACTGGAGAAGCTTCTGGCATCACCACTTCTGAGAGGTCAGAATATGATACTATACAAAGGGACAGAGACCATCTGAGCAGTGCTACTGCTAGTATTGACCTCACTGGATTGTCTGAACACTTCGACGATGATGTTTTCAATAGATCTCATAGTCCTTCAGATCGAATTAGATGTGGATTATGTGAGAGCTTCCTTTCACAGAGATCTCCCTGGAGTTCTCGGAGGATTGTAAGAAGTGGAGATATGCCAGTTGCTGGCATTCTTTCATGTCGGCATGTATTCCATGCAGAGTGCTTGGAGCAAACAACACCAAAGGCACATAAGAGTGACCCTCCTTGTCCCATTTGTGTCAAAGTTGAAGAGGAAAATTCCCCAGACCCACGAATCATTTCCAAGTTGACTAGCCGTCTCCCTTGGTTTAAGGCTATTCGTGAAGATGGACCATCCAAGCCTTGGGGTTGCACACGAGCTGGAGATTGTGTTGAACGGGCTTTGCACATCCCTACTCGTAACACGGTGTTATCTCTAAACCGGGCCCGATTTAGAAAAAGTTTATCCGTGAAGGGAAATCAAAGTTTGGAATATCCTGGGAAGTTGAGGGCTAGTGCCTCTTAATCTTCGTGCCTATGGACGAATTCGTGTTCTAGTTTAAAGTGATTCCAGGGTTCTGTATGTGCATGCAACTTTAGTGTTTTCTCAGACCTTGCTGTGTTCTAATTGTTATTCGTGAAGCTAATTTGATATGTAGAAAAACAGATCTGGCTATTTGCCATGTATGTTGTTTGTAGTTTAGCCTCTGTTTGAGCCACATTATTTTTTTCATTCTAATTCTTCTACTCATTTTCAACCACACATTTTTTAATAAAATAATATTTTCCAACACATCAATAATTTTTCCTTCTTTTTCAACCACACATTCTCCATCAATTTA
>CAIGRP010088235.1:0-18943 GCA_903798385.1 Fraxinus cuspidata
TAATTTGGACTCCGATAACTATGATTGTGATGCTGATCCTAAAGTCCAGATAATGAAGCAGGTTTGAATTTCCCTCCTTATTATATGCATTTATATTATCTGACTATTATATGCATTAGAGTCCATGAAGCGATGACACTTCATTTTAAGGATGGAAAGCCCACTCAACTAAAAATCGGGAAGAGGTAAACTTTAACTCAACAATTAAAACAACGTCTTAACAATGGCAGGTGCTCAGATGAATTATGCCTCCGTGAGGGACGGAGACACGGCGTGTGCCTCCGTGCCTCACGGAGAGAGGCATGGAGACACCCTCCTTCAAGTCAATGAAAAAGAATGTTTTTTTTAACTATTAATGGAAAGTTGTGAGACGATGGGAAAATTGCATCTTCGTCCGTATTATGGTCTGTTGTGGCTCACATGCAATGGATCAATGCCTACGAAATAAACCATCCCAAACATTCTCTTAATAGTTTCTCAAGATAATATCGAAAATTAGCCAGCCACTCGTATATATCCTTTTGACTACAAAAAGAAGGGGTCAAGTCAAATAGTTTGTATGTGAAAGGGCATATCCGAATAACTTTTGAATGTTGCAACTGAACTGCCTAATCTGTAAATCTTCTTATGGCCAAAAATAATTTGGAACTTCTTTTATCCATGGCTACTTTAAAGTCGAAATCTTACTTTAGTATTAAAATTTGATAGTAACGTAAGGTATCTTTCGTTATTGTAGATAAATATTCCACCTAATATGCCGTGACTCAAAATTTTGAAAATAAATAGTGTCAAAAATCACCAATAATTCATTCGACTATCTATTTGTCTTCATTTTCAAGATTCTGCGATCACACATTTTTAGAATCAATATTTCCCTAGAAATTGTGGCTAACGACAGATCGAAACATTAATAACATAAGGTAACGTAGTGACTATAAAAAAAGTTTGATTTCGAGAATTGTGTAAAGCAAACGGGATTCTGGCTACGAATATTCATCCAAAGAACACATGGATTTGTAAACTTATTTCTCACATGGTATTCTACGTGTTTGGATATTAGAAATTGATTTCTCAAACGTCATAATTTATTTCAAATTCAAATAACATTTGTGAATTTAATTTGATTGTTTACTTTTTCTTCATTTGAAATTACTCTTATGTCAATAACTTATTTTTGAAATTACTCTTATTTCAATAACTTATTTCTGATATTAAAAATAGATGAAATTTTCATCTATATAAAAATATTATACATTAACACAAACACAAAAATATGAAAAATTCTGCAATAAATTAACACTGCCAGAGAATTAGTATGCAACACATTCAAATCACTAGATGAAATTATTTTTTTTCATTTTTTACAATTATGACAAAGTTTTCCTCAAAATTTGTATAAAATCAATCAGCAGCTATTCAAATTGTTTTTTTCATTTTTTACAATTATGACGAAGATTTCCTCAAAATTTGTATAAAATCACTAAAAATCACTCCACGCTATTAACTACCCAACTAAACTCTAACACGTGCATCGCACGTGCGTGCACTAGTAATATAACAAAAATTACCTCTTCACGAAATAAGAAATGTAGGATAAATAGGATTAAGAATTACGAATTTGGATAGACCTTGAAATGGGTGAATTACGAAATGAGATTTTAGAGTAGGAGTCACGACTTTTTGTATGTAGAAAAGCGATAAAAGGATAACGGTATATAAATATAGTTGTTAAAGTATTGAAGCTAGCAAAGGTAATAATTCGTTATTTTTTACATGTGTGGTTAAAATATAAGGAAAAACAAGTGGGGACGTGGACGTAAAAAGAAAAAAGAGACATGAGGTTTCTTTTGGCATAGTGGGCCCCCATTGGGAGGCTCGCACGATACGTAAAAAATTATTTTGAGCATATCAATTCTGAAATCTGCATGCTTTTTTTTGAGTCTTAATCAATCGAATTAAGATTTATAATTCTCAATATTTCTTTCATCATGCTACATATTGCGACAAGATTAGACAATAAAATCAAATAATATTTTAACTTATTCTATTGTTAAGACATTTTTTTCTCAAGTTTGAAGGGAACATGGCCTACTTCTACAGCTACAGCTGTGGCCACAACCATTCCCATGAAAGATGTTACCGTGATTCTTGCGCTGACGGTGGTATAACTGTGATGCTCGCACGTTGTTCCGTGCTATTTTCTGTTGGATTGAAAATATTTGGGGGGGATTTTGTGTGCAGCTACTGCTTGTTATGCAGTGTTCTGATGCTTTTGTATAAGATGATCAGATATATTTCCCTCACCAGTTATCACCTGATGCATTTTTACCAGTATGGTTTGTTATATATTCTAATTTTGATTTGCTGTCAAATTCTATAGTTTTAGATGAGGTGGTTTGGATATTCGATGCATTCTCTTTTTGTGTCGTCTCTCTTTCTATTGGCATTTGCAACACAAAACATATATGGGAGGCGAAATGTAAGCAACGGCATTTCCGAGACTAGAAAGGAAATTTTTTCATGCACCAATACTCAGATTCCAAGCAGCATGTTTTATACAATGGCACAAGAACGTATTTCACTGAAAACATGGAAAAAAAATTTAAAATATAGAACTATGAGTGCCAAATTGTAAGACTTCCTAGTCGCTTTTCTCGTATAGTTTATATCTGATTTTCTTGTCTGTTTTCTACCTACCTATAGTTTTTGTCATCCTCAAAATGATGGAAGTATCTTCTTCACCAATCATCTTCATCAGTTCCCTTGTCGATTTCAAATATGATTATCTTCTGGTGACTTACACTGCCTTCTCTTCGTCCCATTCATCGTCCCAACTTTCATCCCACCCTTCTGCTGTCTCCACATTTAAAGGAAAACCAGATTCTTGATGCCCCATTTCAAGTTCCTGATATGGAACTCCATCAAGATGTCGTTCCCTTTTTACCAACTTGCAGCAGGCCCACGTCCCTCCGATAAACACAACTGTCACAAAGAGTATATATGTCCCGTTGACTGGTGTCAAATATGTGGTATAATGAGCTTGTGGTACTGAAGCTCCTAACTGTATTGTGCAAATCCCATCTCCAGCATTTACTGAAATTGAAGAACTTCCCTCCATATTTGATGTTATATTCACCTGGTACAGCACGAGGCAAAAGTGATCAGAAAAACAATTCTGAACGAATAATGCTACTCAATGGCCCTGTCTATAAAAAGTGGGATTATTTTTTTTCCCCGAACATTGCATTTCCCACATATTTAACAGGAATAACCTATGTAACAACGATATGACTATACCTTCTTGACTTCGTGTGCAGGTACTACAATGTTCTCCATAGTTTCATTCGCAGGATGAACAGTGATATTTAAATTGAGAGAGCTCTCACCATCATTCAGGACAAGCAAAAATGATTCTTGGAATCCTGAAAGGAAAACAGATATTTTGAAAACTCAGCCTCCGACAATGAAAAAATTGTTGGAATATTTTACATGAACCAGTATAATCTTACTCGATTTACTTGTGTATATTATAGCATGTTCTTTACAACTATATTACTGTGATGTCCTCCCACTATATTAGACACCAGGCTGTAATAGGATGGTCTTGACGGACATATGTTTACAACTAACAGCCTGAGGCCCATGCCTTGGACTCTTAAAATGCTTTTGAAGAACTTCTCTATCGCCAATACATAAGCCCAATACTTCAGCCCAACCCATAAGCCTCACATGTCATTCAGTCAATCACACATTCATGATAAGAACTAAGATAACACCAATTCAGAACATCGCCAAATCTGACAATGATTGATGATAAACAAAGATGCCATGAATGTTCTGTGATAAGCTCTCAATAATTTGGCACCAGTGATCGTGAATATTAATGTGGATGCCTGTATGGTTTTGTGACGATAAAAGCGTTGACAGCTGAATGGCAATAACAAGAGATTGAGATGTCCTGCTGTTGACAGGGAAAATATGTCTTTTTACTCCGTTTTCAACATCAATGTTGTTTAAAGTTTTGAGTTCAGATACAAGAGGGCTAAAGTATTAGGTTTGGCAACTCGAGGGGACTGGATAAATCCTTTGATGTACATCACTGGAACAATAAATAATAATGCCTCTTTGTTCATCCCCTGAAAATGTCTAAGGGTACAGTTGAAAGTTGAAACAGTATTCTCCCTAAAACCCAAAACGCCAAATTCAATGCACTAACTGCATCTACGTATGAATTAAAATACTGTGTTCTATTCTGTTATCCCAATACAGCGCTGAGCAATATGAAACAATTTTTCCACAGTAATGAAACCCTTTTCAACAGATGGTATACTGCTCTACAGAACAAATCCTAATTGCATGGCCATAACTTGCTCAAATTGGTGCATTAAAATTGTGTAGTTCTTAAAATTATTGGAATGTTTTTCTTCCACATAATTATGATATCCCTCTCTATAAATTTAGTCAACTAATCACTCACTCTAAGTCTCTAACTCATCATCACAATAACATAATGCCGATTTCAGAAAATCATTAAATCCGACAATTAATTAATATAATCCATACACTCAACCAACAAAATCGTCTAGATAGATCATCTATTTTTTCAGTATATAGTAGAACTGAACTGGATAATTAAATCCAATCCAATGAAATAACAGGACTAAAAATAAACATATAACAATTGAATGTACCATTTCCAACAGAAGGGACACAGGCCGTAATGTTGTATTCATTGATCGTGCAATTATTCAACGTCACGCATGCCTTAACTGCCTCCGGTGAATTCATGGAATCCGCAGACTTCAAATTAGCAGAAGGACCCGGGCTTGGAGATGGAGAAATCTATAAAGACAAGCAAAAAAATATCGAATTCCCATAATCAAATAACTAAATCAATACAGTAAAAAATAAATAATATGTGGGTTCAAACCATAATTGGTTTTGGCTTTGGATTGTCAGGCTCAGCTATTTTACGGACAAAATCAAGAAAAGAAGCATGTGAATGTTTGGGGATACACGAAATGAAGATAATAATCACAAGAACAGGCACCCATTGATTCATTCTCTTAGATGTCAGGAAGTTTTTTTTCTAAACCCAGTTGCTAAGACTTAAATGAACGTTGGAATTGGAATGACCCTTGTGAGAAGGGTCCTTTGAACGGGTATGATGAGGAAGCTTCATTATTATTATTCAGACAAAAATAATTTGATCGAAGAGACAACGTTGACGGATTCATAGAGGAAGACGAAGAACAAAACGCGTAGACAAAAGCAGGCGACTCTCTTGTACAACCCAATTTTTTTCTCAAAATCGCTTGGGGCTGGAGTTTGCGACTTTGCTCTGGCCCGGGAAAATTCAACATTTCCACGTGGCATGGGTGTCCTCATCTTTTGACAAGTGTTGGACATAAGTCCCTAACTTAATAAATAGAGCATCTGGATCCTCAAAATTTTAAATTCTAGCGTTCAAGTCCTCAATGGAAGTAAAACCACTTATTTTAGGAACAATTGCAGTCACAGTACCAAACCATTCATTTAGTTATAGAATTTACCCAAATTTTTCATTTGTACCACCTACGGTATCAAACCTTCAAAAAACTTGCACTTGGAATTCAAATTGACAAAAATCGTTAGTTTGACCGTTGGTTGACCAAAAAATAAAAATTTTACTAATTGTTGACTAATTTTTAAAGGACAAAATGGTAATTTTACATTTTTCATATAAAAAAACTAAAATAAAATAATTAAATCAAAAACCAAAAAACCTTAATATCTTCTTCAACCACCCCACCCAACCCAAAACCAAAACTGTCGGCACCACCACACCCACCTCCACCACAAAAGAAAAAAAAAAACTAAACTAAACCAGTAGGCACCTCTCTTCCCAGGTAACAGTACCGACACACTGTTGGGACTACCACATCCTCTGTGTCAGCACCACCACCCCCTATCTCCTTCCCCAACCCCACTCTCACCAATTTCCTCCAAAGCGCCACTGCCACAATCAAACCAAAATAAACCTACCCAAATCCAGTGAGGTCGAATCAAAATTGGCAAATCAAAAGACTTCACAGTCGAATCAAAAGTCGTCACTTGGATTCGCTGAAAATGGTAACTTTGCTTACTTGGTTATTGATTTTTTTCTTTCGAGAATGAAATCGGATTGATTTGTTTATTTTTGTTATGGATTGATTGATGAAGGGTGCACCTGAGAAATGTAGAGGCAAAGATGTTCAAACAAGCAGTAGAGGTTTTTAAACTGATTGATAGATTATGCGTGGGCATTGATTGTTGAGGTTGTGAATTTGAATTTGCAGAGGTTTCTAAGCTTGATCGGTGATTTAGTGGTGAACTGGGTTCAAGAGGTTAAGAAGGAGATGGTGTCACCGTTAGTCCACCGATCAACGGAGGTACAAGATAGCTGGTGATCTGGTGGTGAACCGGCGATGGGATGAGGGTTGAAGAAGGAGATGGTGGCTGAGTTTCAAATGTTTGGTTTGGGACTAGGTGGGGTGAAGAAGGAGATGAATAGTGTGCTCAAAACATTACGACCCATCACTGAAAAAGGCCAGAAAAAGCTTGCTGAATGCTCAAAACATTTTCATTGTTGGTGGTTGTTAAAGGGAATGTTGAGCATTTTCATTGTTGGTGGTTGTAAGAGGTGCAACAACATGTTAGTGGCTGCCGACGGAGCGTTAGTAGTTGGTGAATTATGATGGCTGCACAGGCTAGGTAGGGGTGGAACAGTTTTATTTTAGTTTTTTTATATGAAAAAATATAAAATTACCATTTTGCCATTTATAAATGAGTCAACAATTGGTCAGATTTGTATTATTTGGTCAACTAACAGTTCTGTCAATTTGGACTCCACATGCGAGTTTTTAAAAGATTTGGTACCGTGAGTAGTACAAATGAGAGATTTGGGCAAAGTCTGTAACTAAATAAAAGATTTAGTACCGTGGCTGCAATTTTCCCTTCTACTTATGAGTTTGTTATGCCAGTTGAATGATTATGCACATCATAGTTTTTATTAATTTGTACTAGATTTCAGAGAACAATATGCAATGGAAGCCAATTTTGATTGCTTTAAGCTTGTATTGAGACCATTATATTATGGACTTTGCTACATGTACATGGATTTTGTACATATAACTTGACATTTTGTACATATAACTTGACAGAATATCTCGTGACATTATATCATTGAACACCGTCCAAAAAACGCTGCATATGCAACTTGTACAATTTCCTCCGTGCGAGTAGTTTAGTCCCTTATATTAGCGCTCATATTTATACTGAGAACATCTGTAAAAGTACTATAATTTGCAGGGCTGCAGTTGGTAGAAGAAGTAAAGTTCAGAAGCTTTATCAGAAGCTTTATCAAGATTGGCAAAAGAAGCTATGGCATTTGCAGGAATTTTTAATGCCGAGAAGATTTTTTTTTCCTTCGCTGAAATTACTCAATTCCATTTTTGGGTTGATATGAAAATTAGTTGTGTTAATCAATGAGCACGAACAAGATCAACTAAACTTGAGAAGGGACGAGCCATCTAAAGAAGGTTTTAGCTCGACTCCTCTACCACTTCAACTGGAAAATTCCAGATGGCATCAGCACGGAAGAATCTGACATGACTGAGAACTTTTGTGCAACTGTTGGGGGCGGAGAAGAACAGCTTGTGCTTGATTCCCATGTCTGAACTTCCATCAGATGAATAAATGTATGAAGTGTATGTTCATTAATCATTAATCCAAGAGCATACATCAGAAGCACAGAACAAAGGTGTCATGTCGTAAATCTTCAATAGCATAAATCTTCAAACTAATAAACTCGTAATAATTCAAAATTAGTAAATCATATTGTAATCCAGCTAGATCTTAAATTATGAAGGTCAACTTAGACATGACAACAAATCGTGGCCACAGTTCTCTGGCAAATGGGGAGCCATACACAGTTTATAAAACAATAACAAGAAATACGTGTTACCCAAAATTTAATAATAATAATAATAATCAATAAGAGAAGTGGAAATCGTCCTGCTTCGAAATTATCATGCCATCCATTAAATTCTTCGGAATTGGATTTCCATGGAAAGGAGTTAGTGAAGAGGAATACCTCCACCAGAAAACTCAACCTCCTGAAAAGAAAAAGAATAAAAAAAGGAACACTTGAAGTCGAATCGAATTTCTATTAGACAGTTTCTTGTTATATACATAAAAAACAAAGAATTAATAAGTATTATTTCGAAAATTATGAAGTTTAATGTTTCTGCTACTTCGATCAATATCCACTACTACAATTTTCTTCGTTTCTCAAAATCCTTTTTACATACAATGAAAGCAACAGAGAACATTAGCGAAATATACTAAAGCAGCTGAAATATTGCAGAAGTTAACGAACATTGATCAAGTTGAGAGTCGAGTAAGAACTTTTATTGCATGAAGAACTGACTTTCTCGACTCCAGCCTACTAGAGGATTCATTTTTCACCATGTACCGAGACAACAAGCAGGTGAAAAAGAAATTTTTTCCTCTTAAGTCATTAACGCTCTTCATTTTCTCTTCAAAACAGTGGAACTTTTCACTAAATTGTGCAACACAAGCTTCAAATTTGTTAGTGTTACTTGAAAACCATGATCACAGCACAGTCTCCCCATTCCAGTTGTATACAAGTCTCCCCCAAGAAGAAACTTTTGGTAGTTAAACTTGATTGTAAATTGAAGCTTGATTTCGTCAGAATGGATACACTTCAATTCTTGAACATTATAGTTATCATGAACTCGCTTATTAACAATATGCATAATAAATAAGTTGCGCTCAACAGTGATTCAAATATGCATGCTCAGAATGGGTCCCTCTAAAAATGCAGAGACTTCCTATGACAATAAATGAAATTCAAGTCAACATGAGAGTTAACGACCAAACCTGAGCAGGAGGCAAGGATGAGACCCAGTCTGATACATGAGTTGGAAGAAGACCCAATGTATTAAGCTGCCACAACAAATAAAATTTCGTAAGCTTTAGAAATGCTTTACAATTCTATGCTAAGTATTACAATGGATTTTACAGAGTTAAGAAAGAGACCAACCTTCCAGACCCCCAATCCTAAACCAACCAAATTAAGAGCAATGAAGACTAATTTTGGCAGTAGGAGATCCACTTTATTGTCCTTGTAAGGCTCGAAAACTACAAATCAAATATGAAAAAATGACATCAGACCAGCAGAATATGTAACTAAATACAAAATTGAACCAGTTAGCTCACAACTCAGCAAGAAAATAAACTTCCTTGAAAGAAATGGCAGGTAAATCATATTACATAAACAAATAGTGGATAATCTAAAGAGGCCTTCAGCCATGCATGTCAAAGAGGTAACAGCAGCCACTTAAAGCACAACATTGATCAAAATATTCACATTCATGTACCCAAATATAAACAAATGGGAGGAAAAGCAAGATCACAGTATAAACTTGCACTGCCATGGCTCTACAAAGTTACAAATTCAAGCATAAAAATGGCCATACAACAAAACGATATGGCGTGAAAACAATGCTCACCTTTCCCAACCCCTCGAAGAGCATTTATCGGCTGCCAAAGAGCTGAAAAAGTGATGCCGATGCTAAAGAGATGAACTGTACTTCCAGACATCCACATCATGAAGCCCATCATGAGCAAGTTCTTAAAAGGTGCTTGTGCAACTTCCCATGCTTTCTGTTCACGTAAAATAAAAATATCAGCGACCATATAGAGATCAAAGACAAAGATTCCAAGACTTAAATATTTTAAGCAGCAATTGAGAATAGAAGCCAAAAACATTTGGGATCATCAGGGGGCAGATGGCAGCAGCTGGTCCCCAGTTTTTTAGAAGTTTTATATGTCTCATCACAAATATAGTAGATTTTTGTATAGCCCTAGAAAAATATGATTCTACTCCCAACCACCAAGCCATGAATCTTTAAATCTACCAATGGCCAAAAGGATAAAATTATCTTTCTTAGTACTTGTACTTTGATGGGCTGATGGAAAACCTGCAATCCAAACCCCATAATTAGGGGCCTGTTTGGCAGAAACTATCTTAAATTTTGTTTAGAAACAAATTTTTATAACAGATGCATATTCCAAAAGTACTTTTAGAGGAAGTAATATTGAACCAACTTCATCTAAAGGCTCTTCTAGTCGAAAAAAACACTTTCATAAAATTAGCCAAACGGTCCACAAAAGCAGGTTTTGGGTCTCCAAACCTCTTTTTTGACTTTTCAAAAGCCATGACAAACAGCCTTAGACTGATAGCAGCAAACAAAGTCAAGGTCAGTCTCCTTCAAATGCCCTAATGAGACAGTCAAGACTCGTCCTTCCTATTTGAACTCTTCCTACGACAGTTGGGAGTTTGGGACACTATAATGCCACAAGAAGTAATTTGATAAATGGTTGAAGTTTATTTATTTATTATTATTATTATTATTATTATTATTTTTGTAAAAACTCTTTCCATAAAGAACACGGTAAAAAATAGTTAATAATTGTGCCTTTTGATGGCACTTATCAGCATAGAATTAATGTCGTCTTATCCAAGGTTGTCATTTGTGAGTCAGATTGTAAACAAGAACAAAAAAGGGAAAAACATTTGAAACTTGGAACATTTTATATGATTAACATAATAATTCAACAGAAGTTGTACTTGACCAGACTAGGGAAATAGGGATTCCAGAAACCGTCCATGTATCCAACGCGAATGTCAGCCAAGAAATTAAGAAAAAGGTACAAAAATGGGATATGGCAAATGGTTTAATCCATAACTCGCAAGTTCAAACCTTAGAATTCTACTTCCACCCAAACCCTGACAATAATCCTCAATTATTTCTCTGTTGTCTCTCCCCTAGAGAGTTATAATCCAGCTTCAACGGTAAAAGAATATAAGTAAAGCTCAATCACTAACTCACACATCGTCTGTCAAAACTATAATTCCAATTCCTAACATAGAATTATACAACCTAACAATTATTACCAAATCAAATTAAATTATTAAGAGTAAAAAAAAAAAAAAAGAATACCTGGGCTTTCCAATTAGCTTCAGCATCCTTCTTTTGTTTACTAACCGATAAATCATCCTGCAAACAAACAAAAAATAGTAATAAAACCTAATTACAAAAGAGTCAAACCCAAAATTCTCTTCATTTTACAAATCTCATAAAGGCATTAACACACCAAATCACACAAATAACCTGGTCATGAGCACCACGGGTGAATCCAGGTGGATCCGGGATGTCGCGGGAAGAAGGGGAACCGGAATTATCGGTGAATTCCACAGCCCATCGGCGGCCAGAGCCCATTACTGCTTTTCCCTTGTCCATTTTTATATGTAATTCAAGATTTCACACAATCAGCGTGTTTGTACGCTTAAAAATCTTTGGTTTCAATGGATTTGTAATCTGGCAGGCACAGATTGACCGACGCTATGTGGTTACTGCCGGCAGCAGAACACAAGATTTATCGTTGAAGTACCTGTATTTTAGTACTGATGTACTTTAAGCCCATCTTTTGAAATATTATTTTTATAAAATTTATTTTTTACTTTTATAACAATACCTAATTAACTAATGCTACATGTAGATAATCATTTACAGATGGATGATATAGTATCATATTAAAATTTAACTAATGATTTTTATTTTTTTATTTGGCTCTCTCTCTCTCTCTCTCATGATTTTTTTTTTTTTATTTTTCTCTCTCTCTCTCTCTCTCTCTCTCTCTCTCTCTCTCTCTCTCTCTCTCTCTCTCTCTTCTCTAAGCAATTTTGAAGTTAAACTGATTGGAACAAGGCGAAGAATTGATAATTTTGACAGAAATTGAACAATTTTAATTGTGAATCTACTTGTTCGTTTTCAGATAATTTTAGTGGGTTTTAAATTTTTGATTTTTAACCTACATTTGAATTGATTTTCGAATTTTTCAATTAAACTAGTCTACTCGATCCAATTTTGATAACACTATTCCTAAGTTAAAATTGATCAAACTATTTGGTTTGCAAGATTTACTTGGTCTTTAACTCTCAACTAAATTGTATATGCAAAAGTTACACTTTAAAATATTTAAATTTTATCGACGGATTATATAAATTATGTATTGGCATGATAAGAAGAGATAGCTCAAGAATGACTCTATAGAAGGCAAAATGTTATACTCTCGTCAGGAATTGGATGACAATAGAAAATTAAGGGTCTGTTCTCTTTAATTTTCGAAAACGCGTTTTTGAAAACAAGTTAAAAATTTATAAAGAAAATATAAAACAACAAATTTGTCGTTTTGAGTGTTTTCAGTTATAATCAAGTTAAAATTTTCAAAACGCGTATTTGGTGTTTTCAAAACAATTTTTCAAAATATCAAAAAGAACACATTTTCAATAATCTCAAAATGGACACTCAAAATGAATTCAAAATTCAAAACACAAAACACAAAACTGAAATATAAACAGCCCCTAAATGATTCAGTAAATGGGAGTGGGGAGGGCCGACCCGGCCGGACGTCAATCCACGAAATGGAGACGAAGTTGGAACTTCATAAGTAATTTGAGGATCAATAGTGCAATTTTTTCTTCCCAAACCAAACAGCCTCGTTAAAGTCGCATTATTCTAATTGGTGAAATCGCTCTCACACACACACACACACACACACACAATAGCCATGGCGGATGAGGAAGAAGAGAGGGTTCTGGAAGAACAGTTGGACCTCCAGCTAAAAGAACAGAAGGATTCTCTGAATGCCATCGACGATGCTCTATCCATCGATCCCTCTAACCCTGAACTCCAATCGGTGGGTGCCTCTACCTATGTGTAGATTATGTATATATGGGTATGCATACAGATTTATTTATCTATTGGATTCTTTAATGTATTTCATGAAAAACATTTCTTTTGAGTATTTGTGATAAATGTTAGCTCCACTGTTACTATTTTAATGAGGCTAATTGGAATTTTTGTTCTTCGATTTGGGTTTTTATATTTTTTTACAAAAATCTGGGATAAAAATTTTACTTACTGATAGATTCTTATTTACTTCTTACTGCGATGTAATTTGTAACTTAAATTAGCCCCTGTTTCAGCCCTTTTTTGGGATAATAGATTTTGTAATAGTGATCTTTTTGGTGAATGTGTGGTTAATGATAAGGAAAAGTTTTGGGTTTACACGCAAAATTATTTTAATAGAGAATGTGCTATTGAAAATGAGTTTGAAAAAAAAAATATGAGTTTTTTTGAAAATAAGGCTCAAACAGGGGCTTTGTAAACTTCATAAAAATATAGAAATTTGTTTTTAAAGAATATTGCAGTATCATTTTCTCTCAGATTTAGGGCAATAATTATTATGTACCTGTTTATTCTCATTGAGTGTCTATTTTGTAATATTTGCACAAAGTAAGATATGGCATGGCATACAGTTGAAATGAAGTATAAAGGGTTGAAAAGTAAAAGAATGGTGCAGTCCGTGATGATCAAAGAAGTATTATGCTTTCAATTTGAGCATGCATAGAGTTTTCTTTACCATCGCGATCTATACTACGGTTAATTGCTTTGGGGCATGTAGAAGCTAATTGTTTATTGTAATGATTTAATTTAAGAATTTTCTTACGGTATGTTATCTGTTGCTTGTGTGTGTTCTCTGGTGATTCCTCGAGATTCATTTATGCTATATGTTGTGTTAGGTTTATGATGAGCTTGTTCAGGCCATCAAAGATGCTGAGGAAGGGCTTCTTCACCTAAAACGTGCAAGGTTGTTACGAGAGGCAGATTCTGTTCTTCAAGATTCTCTTCATCCTGATGATGTCAAAGTGGACTCTCTTGATGCAACAAATGTTGAAGCTGAGCCACTGGTGGATCAAAGTAACACTATTGGATCAAAATGTAGATTCCGGCATACTGATGGACGATGGTACAACGGTTTCATTGTTGCATTGGAAGGCTCTCAATCTGCAAAAATTTCTTTCCTCACACCAACATCTGAAAGCATGTTGGTGGGTACAAGTACATCTTAATCTTCTTTATAGCTGTTACCTTTTACTATTCTCTCGATTTTTTATACGAAAAAATTTTTCAAGCATCTGAAAGCATGTTGGTGGGGTATTCCAGTTTTTATTTCTTTAATATGCAAGATATCTGAAACCGAATCCTGTAAAAGGACCTAGGTTTGAGTTGCTCTGCTTTAACTTTGAGGGGTTGAGACTTAAGTTTTTCTTAGAATTGGACAATATGTCCTCTATCTTATATGGCATCAGCTTATATCGAAGAATATTCCTCCAAATAATGATTAAAAAAGTGGAACACTTAGTCTAATAGCGCATTAGGTCTATTGTCTATGTATCTATCTTTTGAATCTAATAGAATACATTCACTTGGAATATTCTTTGAAGTCCCTTGTTTGAGGTTCTCAAGATTTCAGAACCTTTATTCTGAGCCTTTAAGTTGACCAATGAACACACTTGTTGCGATAAATCTGGCATGGCTCCTAGAAACTTTTTAATTCCCTATTCTGTTACAAAAACATTATAGATGTTTTATGTTGGCAATACAGGGAAATGTAAAACTGTGAAGTGGGGGTGCATCGGAGGGGCTTAAGAAATATGTATTCAGGTTTCTTGTGTTAGAACCATAAATGGTTTTCTTGTTCTCTTGAGTTGATTCAACCGATAAATAAACTGAACTATTTGCTATCCGTAGACCTATTTGACATCTTTCCACCTGTAAAGCTGGAAAAAAAATGAAAATTATGCATGAAAGACCAACCAAGATGGAGATGAGATCAGCAATCAATGGGGCAATAACCGGTGCAACAAGGTGAATGTTGTGGTATCCATGCTTTGTTATTGAAAGGTGCCCCTGAACTTGGTAAACAAACTGGGTTAATTATTTGGTCTCATCATACGTCAACTCCAACCATTGTTTGAAGATGGAGCTTCGATCTCTTTCCTTCATCCTTTCAGCATTTTTGTCACACCAGTTTGACCACAAAACTTCTCTCGTAAGAAGACGTGGGAACTTCTGGAGTTAGTAATTTTTGTTATTTGAGAAGCTGTCTCTTGAAAGTTCTTGTTCTCACTCCATCTCAATTTTGTGTACTAACATTTATATATCTAAAAAAAAATGTTCTGTATATTTGTCAAATATTATACTATCTGTTCAATAAGTGAAATTCTATCTTTTCAATAAGTGATATTATTTTGTTTTTGTTCGTAAACCGAGGAACTTTGTAAACATCTATGTCCTTAAATCACTTGGAGTACTGGTATCCTTGATTTTTTCTTCTTTCTAAACTTATATGAATGAATACACTGGATTTGGTCAGATTGTTTTACTAATTATAGACCACCCAAGTGCAGATGTGCAAGTTCTTTCTACAGCAACGATGTCGATTTGGTAGTAATTGCCGCTTTTCACATGGTATGTTGCAAAGTAAAGCAAATTTCGAAGCATGACCTTAGAGATGGTTCAGATAACTTTCACTGCCCCTGCCCCTTTTTTTGTCTCTTCGAGGTTAAAATGCATACATGGTAATAGATAATGAGGGGTTCATTCTTTTAGTCATTGTAGAAGGAAGAACTTCTGCTAAATTAATTTTGATTTCTTAAAATCTTTTGCGGCACTACCTAAAAGAATGAATTGGAGTTCCAACTTTAGTCTTTAACCAGCTCCAAGTAGTTTGAGTAATTTCATTTGGCATGCAATTCTAGATCTTTTCCTTCCGTTTTCTATTTGCTGTTGTCGTTGCTCTTCAGTACAAGTCTGATTCTAAACAATATCAGCTTTTACATCTTTGATCTTACAGTTTTGTCATTTATGTTGAAATGGATTGATGTTGAATTTTGTTATTTTTAGGGATTGATGTCCCGTTATCTGCATTAAAGAAGTATAGTGCGACAACTTGGGAGCAAACGCTGGTGGGTTCCAGCATTTTGGCCCTTGCAGATTGTAAATCTGGCGTCTGGAGAGAAGCTGAACTTGAATTATGGGATGATAAACTCAAAATGGGGGAAGTTATTTTTCGAGATGACGGAAGTTCTGCAAAGCTCGGAGCTGAAGCTATTACATTGTCCAAATATGCTCAGATGAGTGATGAAGAAGAGAGTGACCTAGGTTCAGAGCAATCTGATTCAAGTGACTATGAAGACGATAGTTCACAAGGGTTAGGGTTTTTAGAAAGCTCAACCTTGCAAAGAGGAGTCCAGACTGAAACTACCATTTTAGCCAAGTGGGAGAATCACACCCGGGGAATTGCTTCCAAAATGATGGCAAATATGGGTTACCGTGAAGGAATGGGGTTAGGCGCGTCTGGGCAGGGAATTGTGGATCCTGTTTCTGTGAGAGTCCTTCCACCAAAGCAATCTCTTGATCATGCTGTGGATACTCCTGAATACAAGGAAAATAAAGATAATGGAGGAAAGAAACGTAGTCGGGGTGGGAAGAGGAAACGTGATAAGAAATTTGCAGCCTCATCTCGAGCTGCTAAAGAGGAAGAGGATTCAAAACCAGACGTCTTTTCTTTTATTAATACCCAGCTCGCAATGCAAGGAAAGATATTAAGTGGTGGGTCAACGAAAACACACCAGAATGTGCCAAATGGTGGAGGAAAGATAGAGGGTAGACGGGCCCTTGTTGCTTATGACGACGAGATAAAGGATTTGAGGGTGCAAATTACGAGACTAGAAGAAATGGTGTGCCGGAACAGGAAAGAAAAGGTGGTGTATGAGGCTGCTATGAGGAAACTGAATGAAACTCGAAAAGCTTTGGCCGATGTTGAGTCTGCTCAAGCATCTGCATCAAATGCAGTTGTCAGCAAAGAGAGAGAGAAGAAATGGCTAAAGTTTTGAGGGTTAATTAGATTGTTGCATATGCTCTTTTGGTTGTAATTTTAGATTGTCTGATTATGTTCATTTCTTTAATATGAAGGGCTTGTTATCTCCCTTCACCTTCATTTGTTTAACTGTGTTGCGCACAAACATTGTTTTGCAGTCTTACTGAAATAGTTCGATGAAAGGGAAGAAAATTGTCCAAATATTTGTAATTTTATTTGAGTTTAGGTTTTAAGTTTGACAAGAATAATGTTCTATGATTGGCAATTTATTTATTTTAATATTAAAATCAACTAGTAATATCATAGAAAATTATCTTTATAATCTTTTCACATCTTCGACATCTCCTCAAACTTATTATTATATAGTGACAATCAAATTGAGTTTGAAAATTTAAATGATCCAATCAAATAACTTTCTAATTTGAAGGGTCAAATGATACTTCAAAATTGTTTGAATGCCAACCAAGTAAAACAATGAACTTTGATACGAAAGAAAAATCATCATCGACCAATCTAATCAAACCATTGTTAAGACTTGAAGGAGATGCCCACAAGTATATGAATGAAGCCCAAATAAGAACTTAACTAGACGGTAAGGATATATCATGTTTAACTATTGCACTCTGAAAATCTATCAGTTGTACCAATACTTCACTCAAAGATGAAGGAGATAAAAAGGACTTCCGAACACGCGAGAAGGCTATGATAGAAATAATTTGATGGAAAAATAAAGTATTTTCTTCTAATCTGGCGCCAACATGAGAGCAAGAATAGAATTATTTTGAGCACAAAACAACGGCAGGAACGGAATGCAAAACCAAACAAATGCCAAGATCACTTGGATAAAACAATCTGCCAAATTATCATCACCCATAAACCAAAGATAGATGCATCAAAATAAATGGTTAATAGCACAACTAGTTCTTACCCTATGTTGCAATATCTCAATGAAACAATGTAAAATATAAACTTTAAGGCCCAACCATACAGGAGACTAATACTGAACAATTCTGCATTCTGAATAGAGTTGGAAAATGGTAAAGAACTTAATCGTCTGCAAAAAAATTGCAGCGTAGGTGGAAGATGCACTAGAAAGGAGTGGTGCACTATCGATGACAGTTCAGGTGATTCTACCAGAAATATATTTGCCAAATATTCCAAACTCGTTTCATAATCAAGCAATAGAAATGAAGATTAACAGAGTGAGAAACAAATTATGACAAGAGACAAAATAATATAAGAAACAAAAACAAAAGACGTGTCACTCTTAAACATATGATGTAGGAATCAAGAACAAGTTAGTTTTTCTTCCAACAGCTGCACCAAAAACCTCAGTCATGTCCAATTCTTGAGGACTAACCCTTCCTGAAATTTTCCAGTCAAAGTGGTAGAGAAGTCGAGCTAAAGCAAGCTCCACGCTGGCTATGCCAAAGGAAATACCCGGGCACATTCTTCTCCCTGCGCCAAATGGTATTAACTCGAAATGATTTCCCGTAAAATTAATGCTACTTTTGATGAATCTTTCAGGCTCAAAACTCTCAGGATTCTCCCAATACTTTGGATCCCTCCCTATTGCCCAGCAATTTGTTATGACTATTGTATTTATGGGTATTTCATATGAACCAATCTGACATTGTTCTCTACATTTTCTTGGTTTCAGCAGAGGACCAGGAGGGTGTAATCTTAATGTTTCTTTAACGACCATTTTGAGGTATTTCAGTGTCTGGATGTCGTTTTCTTGTATTTTTGTCTTTCCCTTGAAGGCCTGTCTCACTTCAGCTTGTGCCTTCTCCATTGTTTTAGGGTTCTTCATTAGTTCTGACATGGCCCATTCAACTAGTGTTGTTGAAGTTTCAATTCCAGCTATAAACATTTCCTGCTCAGTCATCAATGTAGATATCAGCATTAATTAGCTATGTTTGTCTTCTCTTCAAAATGAGGTTGTTTAATATGGCCGCAGAATAGGAAACTTGTGTTAACTTCGGTCACCGTCTACTATAAAAATTACTTACTTCTTATGGTTTTTGTAAAAAAAAAAAATAATAATAATAAATAAATAAATAAATAAAATATATATATATATATATATATATATATATATATATAT
>CAIGRP010088236.1:0-11732 GCA_903798385.1 Fraxinus cuspidata
TCACATTTTCACAATAAAATATTTGCACATACATATAAATTTTTCTCTATTTTTTAATTACACTCTTCAAAAAATTACCATTCCAAAATTCATTTTTTTCAAAAATTTCTTTTTATTGATTGTCGAACAAAGGCTAATATTATTATTACACGTCACCACATGCATGCCATCAATTAGTGTTGTTTTGACTTTTACCCCATGTTTGAGTCATATTAAAATTTTCATTCTTCTACTTATTTTCAACAACATATTCTTCAATAAAATAATATTTTTCATTACATCAATTTATTTTCCTCCTTTTTCAACCATACATTCTCCATCAATCTACTATTCTAAAATACATTCTTCCAAAATAATGATTTCTCAAATACAACCCGTTTGGTTTGTATTTCAATTATGAATTTTAAATTTACTTTCAACTTTCTATTTTAAAGATCTATTTTAATATTGTTAAAAACATTTAATTTGTCATTTTAAAAAATCATTTTCAAAATAGAGAACTAGACAACACATTCAGTTTGAATTTTGAAAAAAATATTTTAAAACGTTTTATTCCAAAAAATTTGAACATTCAGCCAAAAGAAAAAAAAAAGGATTCTGTTCATATATTATCAAGTAATACATATATTTTAAAGTTGGTAATATTTTTCTACATACAAAAGTATAATAAATAATAAATTGAATTAAAAATATAAAATTAATAACATCGACCAAAAATATTTTAATCTGCTTTCATTTAATTATTTCATTAAGAGTTTGAATTATTTTTATTTTTAAAGTTTTTAATTTTTAAAATTTTATTTATTTGCTTGTTTTTTATGTTAAAAGCGTTAACAAAAATTTTATTGAACACTTGAAACTATAAAAATAAATTTTCAATTTTATGTTATAAATTTAAACTTCTGAAAAATAAATTTTTAAAAATACAAAATCAAACATGTTTTCAATATTTAGCTGAAAACTGAAAACAACAAATCAAATGCATCATAAGTTTTGAATGATTAATATTCAAGATATAGAGTTATTTATTTATTTAAAGGTAATATCCATGTTAACTTTTTATTTATATNAATGCATCATAAGTTTTGAATGATTAATATTCAAGATATAGAGTTATTTATTTATTTAAAGGTAATATCCATGTTAACTTTTTATTTATATATTAAAAAAATAAACTTTTTCAAACGAGCTTAAGTCTGCGTTTGGAAGACTATTCGCCTTTCTTAATGAAACTAAACACTCGTTCAAATTAATCAAGGAATAAGCCTTTTTATCATGCCAAAGCACCATAGTTAATTGAGATCTTGAAATATAGATTATCGAATATTTTTTAAACTGTCATTCAAAACGTGTAGGAAGATTCGGGGGTAGCAGGTGATCGCAAACCGTGTATAAGAAGAATCTTTAAAGCTGTAAATGATTTCCATTGCTTCCAACTGCAAGACTCAACGAAAAATATGGATAAAGGGGCTATTTTAGCAGCATCCAAAATGCCTATACCTACGTAGTAGTCGAATCATTATTTGGTGATTTTTTTCTAAGCATACCTGGTTTAAAAAATTGCACTGCACTATAAACAAGGGAATTCATTTATGCAATTTTTTTTCAAACTTCATTTGTTTTAAAATTCATTTTCAATCGCACATTCTCCCATAAAATAATTTTACACGTAAATCCAAAAATTTTCCTTATTTTTCAACCACACATTCTCTAAAGTCACTATTTCAAAACCTATTTCCCTTAGAAATGGGGCTCAAACCTATCATCTACACAGCAAAATTAGTCTCCACCGTCTCTCTCCTCCAAGATTCTAGCATGCATGAGCAGTCAGATTCAATAATCGTGGACATACATACCTCATAACAACCATGACATCAGTATCCGGTTTCCTCAACTTAACTCGGCCTCGGGGACATTAGAACAAGTAACCATTGTTCCCCATCATGACAACAGGCATGCCAGGTCGGCCTATGACCCGTGAAACCCACAGATGGCATCAGGAAGAGAGCATACTTGGATAGCCGGTTAGGTATGCATATTGAGAGAGAGAGAGAGAGTGTGTGTGTGTGTGTGTTTCACTTAAGTTCAAAAAGTTCACAAGTTTACAAGTTCGAAGAAGTTGGGATAACTTGAAGAGATGGTGAGAATTCTTTATATGAAGCCATAGGAAATGCCACTCAAAAAAGAACCATTTCAAAACTAAGAAACTTTTTCTTAAAAGTGTGAAAAAGTCACTTACCCAAACATGTTTGAAGACAAAAGGGTACTTTTATAAGCTTAGCCAGACATGCTCCATATTCTCAAAAGAAATTCTTAAAAAATACAGTTGCCCAAAGCTCTGCATCCACACGGCTTGAATTGCCAGCACAAATATGAATCAGTATACAACAAAAGGTATGGTAAAAGTTTCAGCCCCCATGCACAAGGCATATAAATTTAGATGCTTCAAATGTTTCACCAATGACATAAGCACCCTAGAAAGCATACGAAGTTTAACATATGTATGAACTGTCCAGAAAACACAAAGCTCTTAAATGCCATGGTAAATCAAGCACCGTGTACCTATCATTTGTAACTGCTATTCAAAAATTTATAGAACTTTAGCTAAAACTGTCAAGAGGCAATTAAGTATAGAAATGTAACAGGGTAGCAAATGTAAACCTATCTCGACTTCATAAAGACTTGAGGATCTCTTTAAAATTGCAAATAATTCAAGCCAATTAACTAATAGGTGTGCGACAACCCTTGCTACATAATGCACTCGTTAAATCAGGAGTGGGAATGATGCCCCAAAAACACGGGAAAGAAAAAAGAAACAAAAACAAGTTGTACCAACTGCCAGCTGATTCCAGTTCTCTGATTGTATGTCTAATTACAAAAGATAGGAACAAAAATCTTCCTCAGCATAAAATATCGCACATTATAAGTTTAATATTACCATAAAACAAAGAAAAAATTAATTTATAATACTTTAGGAAAACTTTACTGGAAGACGAATAAGTATTACAATTGTAACAAAAAGGTTGGTAACATACCTTGAGCTTGAGCAGACATCAAAGAATGTCTAAATAAAGGAAAAATATTGGAATTTCAATGCATGCCAGGTTGTGAGAGAGCTCCTCAACCTGCTTGCTTTGATGCTGCAGTGACATTTGCAGATGAATGTCATAAAGTTTAATCTTGTTCACACCATAGAAACTCTAAAAGAATCGATTATTCTTCCGGGATACAAGAAATTACATCACAAAAGTTCAAATTTTGTTCAAGCCATAAAACCTCTTAAAATATAGTTTAATCTCCCTGGATACAAGAAATTGTAAATCAAAAGCAACTACTCCTTTTGATGAGTCAATAAATGAAAAATGACCATGGCCAAGAAAACTAAACACTACATCATTTCAACTCAACAGAAAATGACAAATAATCAACTTCGAGTGATGTTTATCGTCTGCTAGGAGCTTCAATACCATCCTTACATTTATGTGCATGAAAACAAGCACAATACACTCTGTCAAGTCAGCAATTTATAATTTCAAATCCCCATAGGGCCATATAAACAGATGATTACCACTAAACAGTACACCACTGTTACACACGATATAAATTAATTAATAGAGGTAAACCATGTCAACCTTTCTTTTTATTTCGTAGTCGCCAACTATATGAATCTATCTACCTAAATTACTTTATTATCCAACCATATGGCCTGGCCTCAACAAATAATTTCAGAGTTAACTATATAAGGAAAAAAGGACCAGTAGCAGATAGAGCACTGGCACTGACATATTACTGTTGCACCCTTCTGATATCTCCCGGATTGATTGGTGCCATCAGAATAACAGATGCACTTACGCCATACAAATCAGTCGAATCCCAAAAGGAATCATAACCTCCTTAACTAATTTTATTATATACCAATAAGAAACACAATATGCTCAATACTTTCAGCAACTGGAAATCAAATATATTGATCAGAACTCTTCATTGGCTAGGGTTGTCAACAAATAGTCAAAAGTACAATAATTAAACAAGCATATCAAATATCAACAACATTTCTTTCTTAGCATGTTAAAATGAAACGCTCTGCTTCAGTGTGTTGAGATTTGCTAAAGCTGGAGAGGTAAAAAAGAAAAAGTTATCACAAGAAAATTAAACCTACGATTGCATGACAAATCAAAATTCTAATTGGGAAAAACCTATATTAAACATGAATAGAGGGAAAATATCTAATCTATAACTACATCCGTGGATTCAGATTTAATAATTACCTTAAGAGTGAAATGTTCTCTCTCTCTTCAACAATGACAAGCTAAGAATATCCCCTCTGCATTACATCATCATCTCTTGCAAACACAATATGAGGATTAAAATTGACAGCACTAAAGAGTACAAAAGTAATCCATACTTATGGCCTTTAAAACCAATTTAAGAAAACTGATTATATCGATCCATATAAAAATATGTCACATACATGAGTTTCAACTGAAAAGACGGGAGAGTACATTATGCCAGACCTTGCCATGCAAGCAGTGTCAAGGACACGTTTTTGTGGAACAGCAGAGCAGAAGAAAATGTCAGTTTGCACAAATCTGATTCACGAGCAGAGGTAACTGGATTGTATTTCCACCTAATTTTCCAACAGTGCCTGCTAAAAAACAGCACAAGCTTCACAACAATGTTTGCAATCCTTTCAATCCATAGCTCTCACCTCAACTACGTTTGTCTGAGACTATAGCAAAAACTAATGAAGAATAAAGCTTCTGAAGCTGGTCGCTAATCTTGGCCAAATAAACCACCGCCAGTGTCTAATTCCCCTTGCTGCAACTCCTTTCTCCGTTGCTCTTCTAACGGATCGGGACTCTTCAACACTCTACGCGTGCGCCTGAAACCCACTAAAAACTTTCACTTTAAAAATCTCAAAGAATTCATGACAAAGAATTTAATATTGACAGGGTGATAATACCTGTCTTGTGCATTCTGAGCTGGAAAAGTAGGCATAAATTCTTTAGACTTGGGAAGGGGAACTTCACGGAACCATTCATGGTTGAGAGCCGCTTCAGCAGTAATCCGCTGCACCGTTACCACATACACAATTAGGGACTGTGTTGACAAGATATTTTGCCCCTGTTTGACATCCATTAAAATGAGTTTTGAAATAGTGATTTTTTTGAGAATATATGGTTAAAAAGTAAGAAAAAGCTATGGATTTATGTGCAAAATATTTTATTGTGTGAATGCGTGGATGAAAATGATTTTGAGAAAAAAAGAGTTTTGGTTCAATGGATGTCAAACAGGGGCTTTATCAATGAAATAAATGCACAGATATATTAACTATGAATACCTTCTCGGGATCATAAGTTAAAAGCTTCGTCAACAGGTCAAATCCAGCTTCCGAAAGTACTGGTGATCCAATAAAAGAAGTGGCAGGAAATTTCCTACGCAAAGGATTGTACCTGAAATGAAATATATCACTCATTAGTAGAAACATAAAATTCTTGTAATGTAACTGAAACTGTCACCCATGGAGGCCAGAAAGCCAGAGCAGAATAACCCATAGCTGGAAGCCTGGGAAAACAGTTGCAACTAGAAACCATGAATCTTGCGGTCAACTGGAACAAATATTGAATGTGAAGGATATAGATGCTTACTGATAATTGACACCAGTCGTAATTTCCTCATTTGGTTTGCCAAGGATCCTATATATCTGTAGTTATTTAAGATTCAAAAGAAACTGATCAGGCAAACTCTCATTTTATTGGTATAAATCTACTCAAAACTTGCAAGAAATAATTAATTAATACAAAACAGTGTTAGTGAAATATGATCTAGCTATGTTATCAAATTCAGCTACCCACTCAGACACGTAATAAATATTTAACCAAAGACTAAATGATGCTATTGACCTTTACCTTGTTAAGTTGATCCAACTCTGTTTTCCCATTGAACAAAGGTTCTTTTGATAACAGCTCAGCCATAATACATCCCAACGACCACATATCAATTGCAGTGGAATATTGTTTGGTTCCCAAAAGAAGTTCCGGTGCCCTGCAAGTGAAATTAGAATTCAATTATTCTTTGAAGAGAAGAAAATGTGTCTTTGTAATATAAGCCATCAGTCAGAGAATAATAAAAAATATATATATAACATATCAAACTGTTTACTACCAACAGATAATAGGATAAGTGGACAACAACATCAATAACTATGATTTCGACTTTGAATCATACAAATTTCCTTCATGTAGGAGAGATAATGGGAATGACCAAAAGATGAAAGAGGATGGCAATTGGAAATTTTGAATTTGAATCAACTATAGATCTGCATAGAAGAAAACAAGCAAACGCACAATGATATAGGATAGTAAAACAATGTGATAAATTAATTAGGAAATGAATAATAATGTGAATGGTACATGCGTGTTTGCAATAAAAAACTGAGATCAAAAAGAAAATAACACAAAGGATGAAAAAAGATGATGTGATAAAAGAGATGCTCACCTGTACCACAGAGTAACCACCAATTGAGTAAAAGGTTTCAACGGGCTTCCATATTGACGAGCCAAACCAAAGTCACAGATCTTCAACTCACCGCGATTATTTAAAAGCAAATTTGATGTTTTCAGATCTCGGTGAAGCACCCAGTTATCGTGGAGATACCCAACACCCTCTAAAAGCTGGAGCATAAGGCATTTAACTTCACTTTGACTGAATGGTTGTTTGATTGTCTCCATCAATCCCTTAAGATCATGTTCCATGTACTCCATAACCATGAAAATGCTGTCAAGATTGCTCCCCACAACTACTTCTTTAACATCCACAATATAGGGATGGTGAAAAGAGAGAAGAACGTTTATTTCCCGAAGAGCTGTCAAAGGAAAACCTTCTCTCTCTTTTTCCATCTTAACTTTCTTTAGTGCAACAATTTCTCCAGTCTTCTTATCTCTGGCTCTAAAAACAACCCCATACGTGCCTTCATCAATTTTGTTCAGTCTCTCAAACTCATTGACACTCCTGCATCCCTGAAGCATATTCACGCACCTCTGTGGGGGTAGTGTAGGCTCCGGAGTACCACTAGAACAGTTTTGATCCTCTGATTCTGTGTCATAATGGATAAGACTAGCACCATCATAATTGCGGTCCTCGCCAATCTCAATGTAGTCATTTTTGTCATCGTTGTCAGTATAACTATCTCTACTAGAAGACCTAATGCGTTCGTCAGATCCATAGGATCTTCCTTTTGTTCTTTCAGAACCTTCTCTTTTGAATACTTTAAGCTCCGGAGTTAGTGATTTTCTAAGTTCCCTTCCTTCAGCAGACCTGGAACCTAAATTCCACTTCTTCGATTTCTGCAAATCATCATCATCAGAAATTTCGCCTTCATCAGCTGGTGAGTCAGCATCATTTGCCCATCGAGAGGATATTATGGTTCGCGTAGTTGCATTATCGTCATCATGTAGTGTCTCAGCTCCATGCTGGGGGACGTCTTCAGGAAGTGAAAAGGATTCTTCAGTTGGGGATTCAAGCACAATATCAGGTTCCACACTTATCTGAGGAGGCAACACTTCTGACATCTGAACCTTAGCATAATCTGTTGGTGAAATCCGTACAGCCTCATTTGGTGAAGGGTTAGTTGAAATTGTCCTTGGCAAAGGAGGTGGAGGAGGTAACTTAGATTCTAAAACATTCCTACTCTTAACCGTTCTACTGACTTCCCTATCGTCTCTATCCCAGACAATAGGAGAAAACTTTCGCTTCTTACTTTGCACCGGCGAAGAATGATTACCATTTTCCGAATTCTTCACTTTACTCCCTTTATTTACCTGAATTTCCAAATTAACAGCCTCATCAGACCCCTCACTAGACAGCTCCCCAGGCTCTCGGTCCATGGCCCAAACTGAAAATCTGTCATATTTAGGCTCACCACCACTGCTTCCTGAATCACTCTTACTAGAAGCTGATCGATATCCACCATTAGTCATCTCTCTCTCCCTCTCCTTAACATCCCTCTGTCTAACCCTACCTCTATAATCCTGACTATTACGAACCCGGACTTGACACCTATCATAATATTGATCCCTGTTCCTATATTGACAATAACCCCACTTAGAATGCTCAATTTCCTTCCTCGAAGCCTCAAAATTAGACTCACGGTCCCTGAACTCATTGTCTCGGAAACCACCATGTCTTCCAGCCGCCATTAATTTTAAACTTCCCAAAATCAGTTCTCGAACGAAAACCTCACAATCAAACCCCAACAACTTTTTCAAACAAAAAGTTAGAAACCCTAATTCACACAACAGAAGAATATATTTGTGTACTTAAATTTGAATACTGATCTCGTAATCAATACTAGATTCAAATACGGAAAAGGCAAATAAAAAAGTCTAACCAATGATAAAAACTCTCCTTTTCAATTATTTTGGAATTGAAAATACAATCCTAATATTGAATAAAAAGGAAAAAGGATAGAAATTACTCTTTTTGAACGTTAATTCTAGAGAAACCGGAGAGTTCAAAAATCGGGGGAGAATCGAATCGAATCAAATCAAATCGAACAGCGACAATGGCTTTTAGAGGGTTGAAAGAAAAGTAAAGTTCCGCATCAATTCTTTTGATGAAATAATGATAGTAGGACGATGTGAATTATTCATCTATTTCTATTCTACGGGGTACTTTTTTGACTTGGTCAAATTCTTAAAGGGACTTCACCAACTCAAATTTTAATAGGTTATTTAATATTTATAAATTTTCTTGAATTTTATGGGATTCAATAAAATTTAACAGACTTTATAAGATTTGAATGAATTTCTATTTGGTAGATTTTCATGGATTTTATTGATTCTCATGGATTTGTAGACTTCTCTATTATAATTGTATTTTTACCTTCTCAATTGCCCAATACAAATTGTTAACCGAACTCAGTAATAAAAAATTAAAATTAAAATTCTACCATACTATTTCAAGTGTATTTTTCTTTGTGAATCAAATTCTGTCGGGACGAGCAATTTTCTGATGCATATTATGTCGAAATATGCAAATTCTAATGGCTAATCATGTTCATCTACACCAGATCTAAATTGCTTTTGAAATGTCACTTATGTTGACCCCCATTTTCCGCGTAAACAACTTTATTTGTAAGATGATGAGAAATTAGATACTAAAAAGCCAAGTTATCTAATACTAAAAAAACCAAATTATTGTTTATTAAAACAAACTCATAAGTTGTCATCTAAAAGCAAAACAATTGTGTAAACTTGTCTAAACAAAATTCAATTTCATTACTCTTCGTTCACAACATCTACCCACGTATTTGAAGCTATATTGGTTCTCTATTCATTTGCATGCTCTCTTTGTTGCTCTTGAGTTTTAATAATATTTTCATCCTCTTCAATTACTGGTAACGATGATGTAGACGAATCTTCACTATCCGATTCAACAGAAAATTCATCAAAACGACACTCTTTGAGAAGAAAATTATGCAATCGTGCACATGCTAACACCATCCCTGCTTGTGTTTTAAATGGAAATGGAGGTGCTGTAAAAATCGTGAATCACGATTTGAAAATGCCAAATATTCTCTCGATTACATTTCTCAAGCTACCATGACGAAGATTGAATAGTTCATTAGCATTTTCTGGATTACGACCCTGGCCACCAAAATCCTGGAGATGATACCGAACATCTCGAAATGGAGCTAAAAACTGACGACGATCGGGAAATCCACAATCCACGAGAAAATATTTACCTAAGTATACAATTCATGCATAAATCATCTCATGTCATGAAAAAGATAACGTATAACCAATCGAAGAAAAAATGATTACCTCTTGGTACTTTAAGTCCATTTCTTCTTACTAACGCACCATATAGTAGTTTGGAATCACGAGCTGAACCTTCCCATCCACTAATGATATAAATGAATTCCAAATCAAAATTGCAAGCCGCCAATACATTTTGTAATATTGTTTCATGACGACTATGATATTTTTTCAAGTCATGCCATGATATCATAGCCAATATGTGTATGCCATCAATAGCTCCAATACAATCCTAAAATAGACATAATATTTTAATGATTTATTTCAATATAATAATAATAAAATTTATGAATGATATATTATAATTTACCTTATAATAAGGATAAAATCTTGTACTTTCTCTTATTTTGCTTGGCACTGTAGATCCAGGCTTGACCATCATATTAGGTGCAATTGTGTTCAAAGCCTTTAAAAGTTTGTTGAAATTTCTACTAGATGTGGAATGTGCTCGACCAAAGGTCTTTCGAGTGAAACAATATCGAGAGTTTTGACCAACTGTAATTAAGAATGTTGCAAGCATTTCTTCAACACATATATATCGTGTATCCCGCAGATGCATTTTTTCTCTTATGATATTGCAAAGCTTTATAAGCACATTTGGATACATCCTATGTATCTGTCTGAAGATTTTAGGATCTTTTTTCAATACGAATATTGTAAAATCTCGAATTTTTTTCATTAAATAGAATTATTTATTTTATATACTATATTTTAATAATTTGGAAAGTTAGGGATTAAAGTGATATATATATATATATAAAAGATTCAAATATTTGGATATTGATGGAGCTCTGATAAGTATATGGATATTGGCCTCCTTGGATAGATCGTAATTAATTATGAATATTAAGTTCGAGAAAAAATTAACTTGATAAGCGAAGCTCAAGTTATCGAGGTCGAGAGATATTGTCTTAAGTTATATTTTAGTTCAATTATTTAATGAATATAGTATTTGTAATGGGTGGCACGTGTATAGAGCAAATTTTTGGTAAGTTAGTAATTGATTTTTTATTAAATAAAGATTTTATAATAAAATAAAACAAAGGAAATGGAGAGTTATGGAGAAGCCAAGTGGGAAGGGTGGTTAAGGAATGTGTCAATTGGTCTTACCCCTACTATCCTTATATTTTAGTGTAAAATTCTCTAGCTTGCCACGTGTCCATAAAGTATTGGTTGAGATATCTCATATCACATGATAGAGACGTGTGCTTGAAAAATTGTCTACTTCAACACAAAACCCAACACCCTTATTCCCATTTTCTATATAATATAACTCGTGAAGGCAATAAATTTTCTATACTGTACTTATATGCAAAAAATACGGCATAGGCAGAAAGAATTAAGTGAACATGATTTCTTTTAGTTTTGTCTTCCAATTTTTAAAAATCTAAAAAGGTATGATAACAAGGTGCGGTTGTTTTATCCCGTTTAAATTATTTATTTTCATGTTGTTGAATTATTATGCTTATGAAATTTTAAAGATATGATATGCATGTTATGGCTATTCGGTACCAAAGATATGATGTTTATTAAGTTCTTACCGATTTATAAAGATATGATGACGGTATAATATTTTTGACACATCTTTTAAATCTTTTATTCGGGATTGCACCATTATTTTTATGTCCTACTGAGTATTCTCATGTACTCACCCTCCCTACTCCTCACAGGTTAGTACGGTCATGTCGGAGCGTGGTGGTTCGATGTTGTGGTTGTGCCTCTTTTCACTGGACAAAAATCTAAAGGTTAGCACATAACCTCGTTCCTTTTTAGTTTAATTGCAACAAACATTAATTCAAAATTTAATTCTCATACGTTTATTTGTATATGGATATGTTTAGATTGCACTTTTAATTGAATGTTTGAAATTAATTGTTTAGTTGGCTGTTGAACACATTAAAATACTTATTGTTA
>CAIGRP010088242.1:0-24248 GCA_903798385.1 Fraxinus cuspidata
CATTCTATCTTATCCTTCAACCTTCATTTATTTTGATTGTGTTGGTGAGAAAAACACCGTTCCTATAATCCAAATACCAAACTGTATTTCCTCTACATCTGGTTAGAGTTATGAAAAAATCGAGGGATGTTGACTGGAGTTCCAGTCTGTTAAGAACAACGTATTCTTCGTTGATCTACGGGAGATAGACGATTCCACAAGGCTACGAGTGCTGTAGTGTAGCAGATTCCACGAAGAGCTTTGGGAACATCAGCTAAGGATTGGTGCAAGGTAGCACATGATCCAGGGAGAGTTGTAAGGAGAAACAAAAAGGATTGAGTTGTACCATATTTAAAAAGTCAAGGAGTAATGTGCAAATTATTGAAAATATGGTTATTAGGTCTAGGGTTCGAGAATGGCAAAAAGAGGAAAAACGAAGCGAATTTTCGCTAGATTCTCGTCAAGGTTTGGCTTGAGCTACAAAAGTAGAAATATCGTCGTTGGACGTCACCCCTCCTTCGCTCGAGCGACAACTTGTCGCTCGACTGTTGCTGGCTACTCGCTCGAGGGACAACTTTATACGGAAAATTTTTATTTTGCGTTTTAAAGGCTTTTTTCTTAGGCCATATCTTTTCTACCCTACCTATAAATTTCAGAAGTCATTCTGTATGAAATTATAAGGTTGAACATTGAGAGAGCTTATTACTTTTCTAACCTACCTATAAATACCAAAACACATATGAACGTAAGGGTTAAAGTTGAACATTGAGAGAGTTTCATCAGATAGATATTCATTCTATCTTATCCTTCAACCTTCGTTTATTTTGATTGTGTTGGTGAGAAAAACACCGTTCCTATAATCCAAATACCAAACTGTATTTCCTCTACATCTGGTTAGAGTTATGAAAAAATGGAGGGATGTTGACTGGAGTTCCAGTCTGTTAAAAACAACGTATTCTTCGTTGATCTACGGGAGATAGACGATTCCACAAGGCTACGAGTGCTGTAGTGTAGCAGATTCCACGAAGAGTTTTGGGAACATCAGCTAAGGATTGGTGCAAAGTAGCACATGATCCAGGGAAAGTTGTAAGGAGTGCAGTCGGGAGATCAAATAGTATGGGTCGTCTAGTCTGATAGACTGTAAGTTGTTAAACATCATTTATAGTGGATTGACTGGCAAAGTGCCCAGAGTTTTTCCTAGTTGATTTTCTCCATGATCATCCTGGTGTTGATTTACTGCTTTTACTTTGTTTATTGATTGATCATATAAACTGATTTAGGACTAAAATGACTTGTATATTTAATCATATAGAAAAGAATTAAAAAGTGACTTGTTGCTATTTAATTCGTTAGTAATTTTAAATTTCGCATTATACCCCTATTCACCCCCTCTAGGTGTTGTTAGAGTCGAACTACACGTTTTTCAAAGTTAAAATAAATAAATCAATAAAACAATTCTTTATTAATCACTTATCACTGTTAATCATGTACTAAAAAAAAGTCGGTTCTCATTAAAAATAGCAGTTGGTATTGCTAACAATAATTATGGCTGGTGAAGATGAATATACACTTATTTTAAATTTTTTATATCCTTAAATATAAGAAAACCAACCACCTCAGTTGATTCCATAAAATTCTTCAAATTTGAACATTTAAATATAAGGAACAATATGTTGAATAAATTGGGTTTCTTGCAATGGGTAGCCTCCGTTTTTAAAATTAGCTTAAAAAGTCTTGTATTTAAGTATTTTAAATATCTCTACTTAAAAAATAGTCAAAGTAACTTCAATTAAGTCAAAATCGACCATAGCTAATGCAATAAAAATTCGACCTATTTTCTTTCTTCAAATCTTGTTTGCTTCCATGGCAGCGAAGAGTAGGGGGCTGGGAAGGCAACAAAGAGGACAGATACAGGTGGTTGGACAGGTTGTGGGGTTGGGGTGGGACGGTGACATGGGTTTTGCTACACGAACAGGGCCGACATGCTCTGTTCGTTCAGCTTTGCGATGGCATATGCGGGATGCGCAGAAGTGTTTTGAAAATCTAAAGTTAGATTGATGTAATTTTAAAATGACGCAATTTTTATAAATAAATTCCTGAAATGTGTTCCATATTAGTGTACCGGTCCTCGTAATCCCCTCAAGCCACACACTTTGAATTGCACTTTATTCTCCTATACATATTTTCTCTGTCTGAACTATCCGCAGCCAACAAATCCTCAGTGTCAACAGCAAGAAATCATGTGCGATTCAAAGCCTCATACATGGCAAGAAGCTTTTAAAGTCCTTGGAATCAAATACAACCCAGATGGCACTTTAAACAGAGAAATGAGAATCCCTATGGTGGATGCAACCCCAACTGCTGACACAAAACAGCCTAATCAGCTCGCCCTCTCCACAGATATACCCCTCAGCCCATACAACAAAGCGTATATCCGCCTCTATATACCGGAAAAAACCCTGACAGACACAAAACTTCCACTCATAATCTACTACATGGAGGTGAATTTGTGCTGTTTAGTGCATCAACTGTCATTTATCATGAATTCTGCAACAATATAGCCATCCTGTTCCCGGCAGTGGTAGCCTCCGTTGAATATCGGCTGGCCCCTGAAAACCGCCTCCCTGCAGCTTATGACGACGCCTTGAATGCTATCTTGTGGGCTAAAGACCAGGCACTGAAAGTCGGAGGTCGTGATCCATGGTTAGAGTATGCTGATTTTTCTAGGGTTTTCACTATGGGCAGCAGTGCAGGTGCCAACATAGCTTACCATGTAGCCTTACGTGCACTGGATTTCGATCTTGGACCACTAAAAATAATAGGACTGCTAATGAACCAGCCATTTCTTGGTGGACTTCAAAGGACTCAGTCAGAGCTTAGAATAGAAGAGGATAAATATGTTCCTTTGTATGTATGTGATGTATTGTGGTCATTGGCATTGCCACAAGGTGCCAATCGAAGTCATGAATATTTTAATCCAGTAAATGGTGGGAATTACCTAGGAAGAGTCCAACGTTTGCCCAGATGCTTCGTGAAATCTGATGTAGGAGATCCAATGGTTGATCGGTCAATGCAGTTAGTACACTTGTTGCAGTCATATGGAGTGCAAGTAATTTATCAGTTTAATCGAGAAGGCTATCACGGTATGGAATTATTAGGTAAGACAGCTGCTAAAAATTTGTATGATGATATGAAGGATTTCGTCTACTCTACTAAACCAGCTGAAAATTAAAATGGATGTTGTCATGGTTCCGAGCGAGCATTTGAGCCTCCTAGGTTAATGTGCTGTTGTTCTTGAATTCTAATAAAATTTGATATGTCTAATCATGAATAGTCCACAGATTTTGTACCGCTTATGTTATTTCCTTTTTCCCTTACGTCGCCTCTTATTGGTCATAAATGTTTTTAGGTTTGAAATCTGAAAGATATATGTGTTCTATGGAGTTGTTTTATTGGATATATGTATGAACCATGTTCACTTTTTGTGCTTGTTGATATGGATTTTGCCACTTTTCCTGAAAAAAAATTTATGTAGTGATATAGTAAGACATAATTTGAGGTGACAGTTTATGATTTGATAGAAAAGCTGACTCTGTTTAACGGTCAAATCATAAAATGTCATGTAGCATTATGTGAAGGCATACGGCACTGCAGTATGATTATTGTGATATAAGCCAAAAAATATATTGACTTCAGGTTTGTTAAGTAATATTGTTATGTTTTTAATTTGTTTTTGACTTTTTACATTATTTTAATGTTTTTGATACCTAGTCTTCTTACATAATCAACAACTGACAGTGTCTTATAATACTTATTTGGAGTTACATTATTTTAATGTTTTTGATACCTAGTCTTCTTACATAATCAACAACTGACAGTGTCTTATAATACTTATTTGGAGTGAAAGGGACTCCAAAAATGTTTGTTATTGCTAAGAACAATAAATATGAATAATATTTACTCTGAATGTATTTTGAACAAAGAACTTTGGATATTTTGGATGGATGAATGTATAAGGAATGCCTTTCAGACTACCAACAATTAGGGTTAGTAAGAGGACAATTTAGATATTAACTTTAGAGAATCTTTGAGAAGTGGAAGAAGCTGGAAAAAATTACTTATTTCATTATATCTAAATTGACTTGTTACAAAAGACGAGCATCTATAGCTATAGTGCTCCATGGACTTTCCTATACCTATGTCACAACAATCATAATAAATGTATATTCCAATTAGTTACTATCATTCACTCAATACTTTCTAATACAAGATAATTTAAGATAATGGATTACTTAGAGCAATGAGAATTCTAAAACATAGACTATTTTTTATATTGTTTCATGGATTCACTTAATGAAAATAAATAAAAACCAGAAAACATAAGACAAACAACTAGTTCGCTCAAATTCATTTTATTTTGGCACACACCCCGTTGAACTTGATATCATTCATCTAAGATTCTCTTAACTTGAAAAAAACTTCATGCTTCAATTATTTGATGCAGATGTCCACATCTTGATCTTGAATATTCGCATGTTCAACTCTGCTTCGTTTCTTTCTTTCTATGCTTTCCCTTGTGCATTGTTACAATGTCTCGATGCTTCCTTCAATCATGGAATACAAGATTCTTTGTTTATAAAATTGCCAATAAGATAAGTTATAGTTGGCTCCTGTTGTGTCATTTTAAGTTCTATCATCCTGTTTCTAAGCAAATTTTGATGGAAAACTCACGAAGCTGCAGCTAATTAAAGTTTAACGATTTGTTGGTTTATTGAACTCCCTGTGAAAGCAGTATCTACCATGAAGAATACAAGTATGGTTGTGCTTTTCATTTTAATCCAAGACCCAATCGCTATCACTGTCTCCCAAGCTTGAAATAGTTAGAGATAAATAAAGTAAGCAATAATCTTTGGTATCTTTGATGTCGTGGAGAATCCGATTCTTAGCCTTCTGTGGGTAACGGTTGGCACTCTATGTAATGATTAACAAGGCCAATTCTATGGAAAGTGTTGGGCCATGTGTCTTGGGAAATAAAATGGATTGAGGTAATATATATGACACAATATGAAGTACATGTTCGTAAACAAACAAAAAGATAACACGCAAATAATTAATTGAAATGTGAACGGAGTATTTTATTCAATTGACTAATTGGAGAAAAAATATAATAATTGTGTCTATATTTCAGTAATACAAAACTTTTGAGAATAGTCTAGTATTTGTAGGGGTGTATGTCAAATCCTAGAAATACCACAAATGTGGAAAGAAGATAAAAAATCATGTCGAATAAAGGAAATAATATTTTCCAAGAAAAAACAACTGGAAAGAAGGAATATTTTCCCAAAAAATCCACACTAATTTAGGTAAAAAAATCTAACAATCTCCACATTTACACAAATTCTGATACAACGAACAAACCTTTAAAAATTCTCTACTTGGAAAAATATATCCAACTACAACAAAAAATCCGACCTTTTCAACAAGAACCAAACATTCTCCAATACAAAAATACTCCTCATCTTCCACGATATCAACACGGATACATGAATTCAAACACCGGGTTCTTCAAAATTTACAAAGAATTAGAAATTATCAAACACTATCAAAGCACACTATGTAGCAGAATCAACTCACAGTGCTTCCATAGAAAGCCCCTGGCCAGTTGAATACGATGGAACCTGGCAAAGAAGAATTACCCATATTCTTCAAACTCGATTAAGTAGTATTCTTCTATATGGACCCTAAACAATAGCCTCAAAGGTACAATACCAAACTAAATCTCTACCACAATACTAAACATGTGATGACTTTCTTCGCAAATTCTAATCGACCTTGTAAGATGTATATCAGGGGCCTCATCCACCCTCCAATACAACACGAACACATTTTCAAACCCTCAAGACTCTACATGTTCGAGTCTGGAATATGTTGAATGATCGAGTGTTCTACATGTTCCATCAAGCAGCTTCAATCGAACTCTACCAATAATAGCTTCTCGACAGGTTTGTTGTTACCCATGATAACGATACCTTGCGTCACCATTTCATTTGTTTCAAATAAATCCCAATTATGACACATATGGAACACACAAGTTGTATCTAAAATCCACTCATCGTCAGGTTTGAATTCCATGTCAGAAATCGTCAAAACATGTCCATCACTCAAATATTTCTTGGCTATGTTGGTCTTGTCTGAAATATTTGATTGCTTTCCATGATTTATAGTCAAATTACCTTTATTCTGCAATTTGTCATAATCTCTCATAATGTGTGTCATTTCTTGCAATAATAATAAACTTGATTATTGAAATTAGACCTCAACTTATCACTTTCTCGAAGCATCATACACATCTTCAATGGTGAGAGTATCACATCTATACAAGATCGTGTCTCTAAACGAAGCGGACAACAAACACAAAAAGATTAAGACCAAATTTTCTTCATCATATTACCTCTAAAGTCTCTAAATTGTCGACGATCTCCTTGAACACAGCCAGATGATCTTCCAAGGACCTACCTTCTGCTATGTGATGAGAATACAACATCTTCTTCGAATGCAATTTGCTTGTCAGACTTTAAATCATACACAATTTCTCCAACCTTAACGACAATTTAGATACCGTTCTCTCCTTCAAAATTCCCTGAAGAATATTGTCGAGAGATGAAGATAGGTTGGTGAAAGTGTCTTGTGTTGTTTCTCCTCCGTTGTCTAAGTTGTGGACATTTTGTCAAATTCCAACAACGCATCATCTAACTCAATCTATGCTAAACTTGTGAAAATAATCTAATATTTATAAGGGTGCATGCCAAATCCTGGAAATACTACAAAGATGAAAATAAGATAAAAAAATCCATGAAATAAATGAGACAATATTTTTCCAATAAAAATACGTGGAAAGAAGGAAAAAATATTTTTTTAAAAATCCAACCTAATTTGTGTAAAAAAACCTAACAATGTGCTTGTCACATACCACAAGCTTCCAACACAAATCTAAAAATTTGTAGGTTTAATTCATTCTCTGCAATCATTTCTTGAAAACTAGAAGTTTACGGTGTTTATCGGCTTGCATTATCCCATGTTGAGCTTCTTGAGGATTCTCTTCCACAGCCTTCTTGAGAAACTAAGGGTCTGTTCTCTTTATCATTTTTAAGCTGTTTTCTATTTTCGATTTTCCAAAATAGTGAAAATACGTTCTCTTTTCAATTTTCGAAAACGCGTTTTTGAAAACAAGTTAAAAATTTACAAAGAAAACTCAAAACGACAAATATGTCGTTTTGGGTGTTTTCAAAATAATTTTTCAAAATACTAAAATGAACACATTTTCAACAATCTCAAAATGGACACTAAAAACACAAAATCTAAAATGAATTCAAAACTCAAAACACAAAATTGAAACACAAAGCGAACAACTCCTAAAGTAACTTTGTCACTTTTCTTTACTTCGATGACAAGATAACATGACATCAACCTAAACCCAAGATTGTACATATTCTATGGTCATACTACACTTAATTTCTTCAAACATGCATTCATTACATCTCTTAAAAATCAAATCATCAATATGCAAGCATACAATCAACATATCTCCATTTTTATTTTACTTCTCTTTTCCTTTTAGAACTGTTGTTAGCACCCATGTATATTGTTAGATTTTTAAGGTAATTGGCAAGTCTGTATATTGTTAGATTTTTAAGGTAATTGGCAAGTCTGTGAACAAATAGGACTAGAATTAGCATGTTGTAAAATTCAAGGAGTAAGTTACAAATATTATAAATTGAGTTGTATTAGGTCTAGGGATAGAGAATGGAAAGAAGGAAAAAACGGCGCCGCAATTTCGCTAAATTGTAGCTCGACCTTGGTCGAGCGGTAGAAATAGAAATATTGTCATCCCCATGTTGCCTTGCATTCTCTCAAGTGACAACGTGTTGCTCGCTTGTCACTAAGATCTCGCTCGAGCGACATGATTATTCAGAGAATTTTAATTCGTGTTTTTAAGACTTTTTGTCCGACTCGTTCAACCCTAAACCTTAGTATAAATACCAGAAAGCCTTTGAACAATTTTTTAGAAGGTTGAAAATTAAGAAAACACATATTGCTTCATATTCTCTTCATCAAAATCATCTATAAGCTTTCAACCTTCACTATTTGATTTATTCTTGACGGTGAAAACATCAAATCCAAATAATTCAAATACCAAACTGATACTTTCTAAACATTTGTCAGAGTTCTAAAGATCAAAGGAAGATGACTGGAGTTCCAGCTGTTGTAGAACGTGGAGTTCTTCGTTGATCCGCATGAGATAGACGAATTCATAAAGTCAGGAGTTGGTGCAGAAGCACGCAATCCAGGATAACTATGGAAATTGCAGTTAGGAGGTCAGAAAGTACTAGTGGTAGTTGTTTCTGGCTGACTGTAAGTTCAAAATTTGTTTATAGTAAATTTTTGACTGGCAAAGTGCTTGGAGTTTTTACCTAGTTAGGGTTTTTCCGTGATCATTCTGTGTGTTATTTATTGTTTTCATATAACTGCGGTAATTTAACATTGGAAAATTTGACTGTTTGATTAATATCTAGAAATAATTAAAAGTAATTTGTAACTATTTAATTATTAATTTTTAATTCCGCATAATCACCTATTCATCCCTCTCTATGTGTAATTTGGATCGAACCTCGTAATTTCAATTGGTATCAGAGCTATATTTGGATTCATGACCCATAAATTAATCTAGATGAGTCAGTCTCTATCTATCCGTGCCTCCATTTTTTTACGGAAGCAACTATGCATATTGGAAAGTTTGAATGAGAACATTCCTTAAAGCAATGAGCGTATTTGGATCAGTGTACAAAACTGTTGGACTGGACCTTCATCCACTGTTGCGGTGTAGTTACACTACTGACATTTCTTTTTGGACCAGAGATGAATTAGCTGATTGCAATTCGAATAGTAAAAGGCTTCATGCCCTATTTATGGCTATGACTGCAGAGGAGTTTAAGAGAATGTCGATGTGTGAAATTGCGAAAGATGTTTGGGATATCTTAGAGACCACACACGAGGGTACCAAAACTTTTAAGAACTCCAAATTACAGATGTTAACATGTAGGTTTGAAAAAATTAGAATGAAGGACGATGAATCGTTCGATGAATTCTATGTAAAGCTTAATGACATAGTAAACTCCAGCTTCAACCTAGGTGAGAAGATCCCCGAGTCTAAAATTATTAGAAAAGTCCTTAGATCCGTACCTGAAGCTATTGAAGAAAGTAAGGACTTAGACGCAGTTATGATAGAGGAACTCGTAGGATCTCTCCAAACCCACAAACTCACCATATCTCAATCGAAGATGATTAAATCAATAGCCATGAACATCATTAAGGAAGAAGAGAATGAGTTTACTGATGTTGAGACCCATATAGACGACAAAATAACATATTTCGTTAAGAAATTACAGAAAGTTGTGAAGGATAGGAGAAAACCTCAAGTTAGGAAAAATGTTAACCCTAGTAAATTCCTGAAAGATAAGCACGATAAGAATAATCCTAGGACTTCTAATATGAAAACCCAGTTAGTTAGATGCCATGAGTGTCAAGGTTTTGGTCACTGTAGGAATAAATGTCCTAATTTGAAGAAGAATTTGAATAAAGGAAGGGGTAAGACATTAGCAGTGAATTTGAGTGATGATGAATCAGATTCGAGTGTTCAGAGTGATACCTCTAGTGATGAGGATGAACAAAAATTTATGGGTTTTATATCTATAGCTAATAATGAATCTGATAAGGAAAATGAAAAGGTGGAGAATGAAGATCGCAGTGAGAATTCTGAGGATGACTCTGAGGATGAAATCGATATTCATGAATCTTATCGATAGCTGTTGAAGAGAGTCTTAAAATTAAAAAGGTCAATAAAGACGTATTGAAAAATGTTAATGAACTTGAAAGAGTGAGAGAGAAACTCATAGATGACCTTTATGACTCTACCAAAATTTGAATGAGTTGAAACTTGTTAATGAGAACTTAGAAGATAAAGTTAAATCCTTAACAAGTGATCTAGAAAAATCTAACACTCAACTTCATTTTTTCATGAGAGATACTTAGAAACTCGATAATTTGTTGGGGAAGAACAAGCTTGGTAAAAATAGGTACGGTTTAGGATATGTTGAAAGTGGCAATACTACTGCTAGTACATCCAAGACCACATTTGTCACAACCACCAACAAAGTTTGGAATACTCCTAATCCTGAACCGAAGGACAAGATTGTTTTAGGTTCGAGGCTTACTAAACAACATAGGACCAATCATCCTATAAATCGATGACAACTGCCGCGTAGGTTTGAACCTAGGTTTAATCACAATTGTGGTGCATTGGGACACACAAGACCTAGGTATCATAAATTTGATACAAGACATAGAAGTCAGGATATCTCGAACAAGGTCAACTTCTTTGCTAATCAGGTTAGCCACTTAATTGAGATGATGAGTCAGTTAACTAGATCATCTCTATTTCTAAGAAAGTTTTGGTTAAGAAAAATGATCTTCCTAGATCTAATGATCAGTTAAATTGCTATGTTGTCCACGTTGTACTTAAAGCTCAAAATAACTTTATGTGGTAACTTGATAGTGCATGTTCTAGACATATGTGTGCTAATAAAGTTTTTTTATTCTCGATGATTGGAATGGTGGTATGGTTATTTTGGAGACTGGGCTACTACACCTATCCTAGGTAAATGTACCGTTAATATATCTAGATTATCTACTATCTCGGATGTGCTTTATATGAAATGTTTAAAGTCCAATTTGTTAAGCATTAGTCAAATATGTGACGCTGATTTTGATGTTAGTTTTATTGAGAAAGGTGTACTGAGTATGATTTTACCGGTAACGTTATCCTCAAAGGTGTAAGAACTTCTGACAATTGTTATGGAGTTCTTCCTAATTCCAACTATGTGTGTAGCAGTGCTACGATTGATGTGATGGAACTGTGGCATCAATGCCTTAGTCATATGAACTATAAGAGTTTGTCTAAACTTGCTAAGAAGGAACTTGTTAATGGTTTACCTAAACTTGAAAATAATGAAAATACTTTGTGTGGACCATGCTAACAATGTAAACAGCTTCGAGTAAATCATAAACAAACTTCTAAAATCTTGACAAACAAGCCGCTAGAATTACTCCATATGGACTTAATAGGACCATTTAGGACCGAAAGTCTTGGTGGTAAATGATATATTTTGGTTGTGGTAGATGATTTCTCTCGATACACATGGATTGAGTTATTGAGAAAAAAATCTGAGGTATTTAGTCTTGTCATATCTTTGTGCAAAAGGCTTAGAAATGAGAAAGATTTCACCATATCTAGAATTTAGAGTGATCATGGAAAATAGTTTGAAAACTCTAATCTTGAGAACTTCTGCTTGAAGGAGGGAATCTAGCATAAGTTCTCTTCGCTGATCACTCCACAACAAAATGGAGTAGTTGAGATGAAGAATCGTGTACTTCAAGAAATGGCTAGAGCCATGCTTCATAGTAAATGATTAGCTATGCATTTTTGGGATGAAGCCATCAACACTGCATCTCATATAGTGAACAGGATTTACCTTAGACCAAAAATTGATAAAACACCTATGAGATTTGGAATGGTAAAAGGCCTACTGTCAAGTACTTTCGTGTGTTTGGCAGCAAGTGCTATATTCTTAGAGATAGAGATAATTTGGGCAAGTTTGACTCCAAGAAATGAGGGAATTTTTCTAGGATACTCGAGAAATAGTTGAGCCTATCAAGTATACAATTCTTGTACATGGGTTGTGATGGAATCCATCAATGTAATGGTAGATGATGCTTGCAGTGAGAGGAGAGATTGGGAAGAGTTAGATCACTTGAGTATAGATCCTGTCACGATAACTGAACCTAAAGAAACTTCAATTCTCGACTCCTCACACGCTTCTAAAAGTCTAGAAACATCCAATGAGGACTCCTCACCTGATTATAAAACTAAACCTCCTAAGGAACCTTCGTCTAGAGTTAAGTCTATCACATACGGTAAATATTATTGGGATTTAGATGAAGGGATGAGACTTCATAGGAGGGTTTTAAACAACCTGACATTTGCTAGTTATGTGTCTCAAATTGAGCCTAAGACAGTCGAAGATGCCTTTAGTGATGAATGTTGGGTAAATGCGATACATAAGGAGCTAAATCAGTTTGAAAGAGACTGCGTATGGCATTTAGTTCCTCGGCTTGATGATTCTAATGTTAGAGGTACTAAGTGGATATTTAAGAATAAAACCAATGATCAAGGTACCATAACCAGAAACAAGGATAGGTTAGCTGCCCAAGGATATACTCAAGTTGAATGAGTTGATTTTGATGAAACATTCACCCCGATAGCTCGACTTGAATCCATTAGAACTTTTTTGGTTGTGGTTTGCACTTTAGGATTCAAATTATATCAAATGGACGTCAAAAGTGCTTTCTTGAATGGAATACTTCAAGAAGGAGCCTATGTTGAACAACCTAAAGGATTTTGATCCTAAGTTTCCGCATTATGTCTATAAATTGAACAAAGCCTTATATGGTCTTAAACAAGTTCCTAGAGCTTGGTATGATACTAACTGCATATCTCATAGAACATGATTTTTCTAGATGTGATGCAAATAGAACTTTATTCATTAGACATATTGAGGAAACCATTATCATAGCTCAGATTTATGTCGATGACATCATTTTTTGTTCTCCTATAGATTCTCATGCTCATGATTTCGCTGAATTCATGAAGTAAGAATTCGAGGTGAGTATGGTTGGAAAATTAAATTACTTTCTTGGTCTCCATGTTAAACAAACTAATGATGGGTTGGCCATATCTCAATCGAAGTATGCTAAAGACCTTGTCAAACATTTTGGACTAGACATCAAGAAACACACTAGAACCCCCTTGAGCACTAGTGTCAAGTTAGGTTATGACCTTACGTGTAAGAATGTTGATCAGACACTACATAAGTATGATAGGTAGTTTACTTTATGTTTACTTTATCTAACTATAAGTAGACCTTACATAGCCTTTAGTGTTGGGGTATGTGCGCACTTCCAAGTTGATCCCAAGGAATCCTACCTGAGCGTCGTACGACATATTATTAGATATATCAATGGAACCATATATTATAGAATCATGTACTCTCGGGACTCTAATCTTGACCATACTGGCTATTTCGATGCCGATTAGGCTGGAAATGCCGATGATAGAAAAAGTACTTCTGGGGATTGTTTTTATGTTGGTTCTAATCTTGTAGTTTGGATGAGTAAGAAACAAAATTCTATCTCATTGTCTACGGTAGAGGTCGAATATATAGTTGCTGGAAGTTGGTGCACTCGACTGCTTTGGATGAAGCGGATGTTGAGTGATTATGGAATTAAACATGGTACTATGACTGTGTTTTGTGATAACACCAATACCATTAATATTTCAAAAAATCCCGTTGAACACTCTCGAATCAAACATATTGATATACGATATCATTTTATTCGAGAGCTTGTAGAGACCTGTGTTGTATCTCTTCGGTACATCTCTACAGATAGCTGACCTATTTACTAAATCATTAGATGTTATGAGGTTTGAATTTCTTAGTACGGCTATTGGTGTTTATGTACCTTTTTAATTAGGTACTTTTGGTGTATGCTCGTGCTTTAGCATTGTGTGACATTGAATTATGCGTGCATTATATTTGTTTATTTGTTTTTTAAGTAGAAAACTCTTGCATATTTTTATGTATTTATCTGTACTATTATTTTTGTGTGCTTGGTGCATTCATAATTTAAAATAAATAAAAAATTGAAAATTAGAAAATAAAAATGATGGAAAGTGTTTTTACAGTATAATATATAATATACTTGAATTTGTTTGTTGTGATCAAGCATGTGTTTAATCAATGAGCTGTAACATAGTTTCATTTGCTGGCTTAAGTTATTATGAATTACTTAGTATAGGTGTCTTCATGTACCATTTGCACTGCATACACTAAAATATTGCTAAATGGACTTTACCGTATGTGTGAGATTAGGGATGACAATCACATGTTAGTAAGGCGCCTTTGAATTGACCTTATTTATTAGATATAAGTTCATGGCTATCCCCGATAATAAAAAACTCAATATCTTTTGTTTTTCTTCGGAGCCTATTTGACTCGAGCAATTAAGCCTGCGAGGTTTCTCATAACCTGGTGCATGTGGTCAATTGACTTAGGTTAACCGCCCTAAAGCTCGCTACATGAGTCATTTTAGTCGTTTAATGGAGAATAGTCTGTACTTAAGCTATGAGAGCCTAAAATATTGAAAGATGAAAAAAACATTTCTCAAAGTCAGGGGGAGAAAAGAAAATATACATACAAAATGAGATTTTCTATATAGGTTCCAATGTGCTTTAAATGGTTTGAATTTCATAAGTAGAGGAATACACTTATTGACAGTGATGTTTAGCGTGTCTTTTCTTACAAAATTAAGGTTTGGAGTCTCACTTACAAATGATTAGTGATACTTTACACATATGTGTGACTTATACAATTTACTCCATGTTAGCTTGAACTAAGTATGTGAGAAAGTTTTCTGTATATTGATTATACTTCTGCATGTTAACACCTTCATTTTTGAATTATTATATGTTAATGTTGTACGCTTTTAATTATCGGTTCCCTTATCATTTATTACAAGAAGGGGGAGAATGAAATGAATGATTGATGAAGTTTTTTTAAAGTTTTTTTTGAAGAATTGAAAATTTTGAATTTTTAACCTTTGAGGTGAAGTAGCACGAGATTTATTTTTTACATTGAATTTCACCCCATATCTACTCAGTTGTTCGAGTTTTTGATTTTTTGTGATGCTAATGTTTTTGTTGGTGTTTGTATTGACAATAATGTTACGTCTCAATATAGCTAGTGTTGATATCGTGTGTTTATTGATTCTATTATTTCCTGTTTCACGTGCTTTTATACTAGATAATTGAGTTGTCTGTTTTAGGAAACAGGTTTTGACAAAGGAAAAACACAGTTTAGCCAAGACAATTGGCTTGGCAATAGTTGTTGTGTCTGTATTTTTTACTACCTTGACTTTAGATTTATAGTTTTATCATAGAATGCCAAATGGGAGCTTGTTAGGCTTTTAATATAATTGGCAAGTCTCTAAAAAAATATGACTAGAATTAGTATGTTGTAAAAGTCAAGGAGAAAGTTTTATTAGGTCTAAGGTTCGAGAATGGAAAGAAGGAAAAACGGCGCCGCAATTTCGCTAAAATGTCGCCCTGACTTTGCTTGAGCGGTAGAAATACAAAATATTGTCACCTGCCTACTACTTGCCTTCGCTCGAGCAACAACCTATCGCTCGCGTGTCGCTAAGCTCTCGCTCGAGCGACAGGATTATCCGGAGAATTTTAATTCGCGTTTCTAAAACTTTTTGTCTTGCCCATTCAACCTTAAACCTATAGTATAAATACAAAAAGCCTTTGAACGATTGTTTAGAAGGTTGAATATTGAGAAAACACATATTACTTCATACCCTCTTCATCAAAATCATCTATAAGCTTTCAACCTTCACCGTTTGATTATAAGCTTTCAACTTTCACTGTTTGATTTATTCTTGGGGGTGAAAACATCAAATCCATATAATTTAAATAGCAAACTGCTACTTTTTAAACATCTATCAAGTTCTGAAGATCAGGGGAAGGTGACTGGAGTTTCAGTTGTTCGAGAACGCGGAGTTCTTCATTGATCCACATGAGATAGACGAATTCATAAAGTCGGGAGTTGGTATAGGAGCACGCAATTCAGGAGAGTTTTGAAAATTGCAGCTGGGAGTTGGTGCAGAGGCACACAATCCAAGAGGGCGTGATAATTGCAGTCGGGAGGTTAGAAAGTNGAGTTGGTATAGGAGCACGCAATCCAGGAGAGTTTTGAAAATTGCAGCTGGGAGTTGGTGCAGGGGCACACAATCCAAGAGGGCGTGATAATTGCAGTCGGGAGGTTAGAAAGTACTAGTAGTAGTCGTGTCTGGCGGATTGTAAGTTCAAAATTCGTCCATTGTAGATTTTTACTGGCAAAGTGTCTGGATTTTTTACTAATTTGGGGTTTCTCCGTGATCATTCCGTGTGTTATTTACCATTTTCATATAACTGCGGTAATTCAACATAGGAAAATTGGACTGTTTGATTAATCATCTAGAAATATTAAAAGTGACTTGTTGCTCCTAAATTATTAATTTTTAATTCCGCATAATCACCTATTCACCCCCATATAGGTGTAATTGTAAGTTGTTCATTTCTTCACCATGCCTTTTCGTCATTTCTTTCTTTGCAACGCTTCTTCAAAANTTCAACATAGGAAAATTGGACTGTTTGATTAATCATCTAGAAATATTAAAAGTGACTTGTTGCTCCTAAATTATTAATTTTTAATTCCGCATAATCACCTATTCACCCCCATATAGGTGTAATTGTAAGTTGTTCATTTCTTCACCATGCCTTTTCGTCATTTCTTTCTTTGCAACGCTTCTTCAAAACTTATCGGATCACAATCCATAATGAGATAAAAGAGTTTACTTCATTTTGATTTTTGGTTGCTAAATATATTTCTTGCAAGCCCATTGTAAGTGGTCTCCTTCGGATCATGCTTGCGCTTCAACTTCCACTTGGTGATTCTCCACGAGGACTGGCTAGTGATGAATGAGGTGGAGTTGTGAGCACTTGGGTTTCCTCTCTTGTCTTTTTGATCTTGTTCTTCTTAGATGATCGAAGGAAAATCAAATGGTCATCTTCTTTAGTGTCCACCTCTACAGACTTTCTTCAATAAATTCAACATCTTAGGTAGTAATGACCTGCTGGGTGCTTGGGTTATAGAGATTGAAAAATGAGAGAGAATTTCACTTTTATCATTGAGCTTGGACCTCCTTTGGTCAGGCACATTATCATAGAAAATGATCTTGAAGACTTTGAAGTGTGAGATGCTGAGATTTCTTCCACTCCATGCTTCTGTAAGTGTCATTTACACACACTTATTGTTAGAGATGGTTGGGAAAATAAATGGTAGAATTCACTTCTTTGGCTCAATATTTTTTTGTCAAACATTTGTTCTTTAACATGCTGAGCATATGTTGATAGTTGCTCGATTATTTCATTAGACAAAACCAATTTATTAGGAGAACTTGGAACTATAAGCGATAAATGAATTCATTGTCTTCGCAAAAATTTGTTGAATTCTCTTGATATAAATTCTTCTTCTCAGTCAGATCTCATAGAAATGTTGAGGTGAAACCATTTTGAAAAGTGCTTTAAATTTCTTAAAGACACCGAACACCTCGTACTTTTTCTTGAAAAAATAGATCCACTTTTTTCTACTAAAATTATCGATAAATAAGAAGAAATAATTGATCTTACCAAGGGATCCAGGATGGACCACACTTTTTTCCACTATGAATGAATTCTAGTAGCTTCTTTGCTCTTGTTCTTACTTATTTTGGAAAGCTATTTGGAGAATGCTTACCAAGCAGACCTCATTCACGTAATTGAATTGGGTGGTTAAAAGGCAACAATGCTCTTGCTATTCTTTTCTTATAGCAACTCCAAATTGTCAAAGTTGAGATGCCCGAACCTTAGATGACATAGCCACATAGTATTTTCCATTTAAGCATTCAACAAGAACGTTATATTTGTCATTGGAACCTTTGAAATCACATTACCTTTTATAATCTCCTAGGGAAAGACATCTTTCGTTCATGTGAATATCATAGCATTTCTCCCAAAGTTGATCCAAGCTCAAAATATTATTTTTCATGCTAGCCACATAATAAACATTTGAAATAAATTAGTGGTATCCATCTTTCAAGAGTTGAAATAAATTACCTTTGCCTGCTACTTGAGTTTAGAATTCATCTCCAAATGTAACATTTCCACCTACCGACTCATCAAACTCCACGAACATGCTTTTATTTCCACACATGTGATCACTTTCAACCTTATTTGGTAAATTTCAAATCATTTGTGATTTCTAGTTGAACCCGAGGTAATTTTGCGGAGCATTTTTTGGATTCATTTATCCTAGTTACATATTGTTGAAGATGTAGAGAATTTTTTAGTTTGTAGGAGAAATTCGTTTGGTTCTTGTTGAAGAGTTAAGTTTATTTCTTATAGTCGAGTTTTTCTCCAAGTGGAAAAAATTTGGAGTTTCGTTCGTTGTAGTGGAATTTGTGTCAAGGTGAAGATTGTTACATTTTTTACCCAAATTTATTTAGAATTTGCATGGTTTGGTGTATTGAGCCTTGAAGACGTCTAAATAGGGTCCATGGAGGAAAAAGAGATTAGTTGGACGCTCGAGCGGCGAGATGAAATTTTCAGTAGAAGACTTGCCGCCCACCTCTACTCGACTAGCGCTCGAGCGCCACTATCGTCCGGGTCTTTCTTGTTTTGTTTATTACATGCATTTTTTTGACCTAATTTTCAATTTTAGGGTTTGACATGTGGAGATAATTAAATAGTAGATTTTTCTTCACAAATTAATTTATTACTGCAAGTTAGAATTGTATAGAAACAAAATATTGTTGTAATTTCTCTCCATGAATAAAATCTCAAATTCCTTTGCCAAATTAAATTCTTGTTTCTTTTGTTTTTGTTGTTTGCAATTAATATTTCATATTGTGTTGCATAATCTCGTTGAGTTCCTATCACGTAGTCAAGTAATAAAGAATGTATAAAGTATCATTCTCATAAGAACTAAGTATTTAATTATTTTATGACTAATGCTAAATATAACGTAGTAGCAAAATTGATTTAGTTTAATAATGGAAATTTAAACTTATAACTAACTAAATATAAAGCTTTTAACCTAGTTCAGAAGCATTTATGAAATTCAATTAATTAAAATCACTACGACCTTGAACCCTGTACTCTTCATTCTTAATGTCAATTCGATAATTTGAGAACGCTTATTTGAACAATAATTATATTTTATTTAATAATTTCCCTCGAGTAATATTAAATACATCCTTAATTGAAAACCTAACAATCATTAGTTAAACTCAAAATCTTGTTATTCTAACATCTATACAATTAGTCAAGCATCACGTAATGACAAAAATACAAATTAGATTGATAATACGTCACATGAAATTCAAGTATAGAATGAAAAAATCTTGAAATCTTGAATCTCTCCCATACTTCTTGAATAACTTCTCAAATATTAATCTTCTTCTTTTTTTTCAAAATGAAGTAATCATAGAAAATTTGATGTATGGAATATGTGTTTTGAGTCTCAAACAGCTTCTCCCCTTGAATGATAGATGAAGATAATTATAGTCCCCCAATTTAGGTCAAAACTTGTGCCCAAAATTTCATTCCATGTAGATGTTGATTTGGGTTATGTTATGAGATGCCATGCGACCGCATGGTAGAACTAATTGTGATCGCATGGTTATTCGAGTGCATGTGCCCTTTCTCGTACTAATAGACAAACAAGTTTGGCGATGATAAACACCAAAAATTCAGAATAATTTAATCGACATCTGGGTTTCTTAGAATTCAAGCAATGAGAAGAAAGAAGTTTATTCTAGCCAATTGATGAGATTCAAGAGTCCAAGTTTGTTCTATTTTTCTTCTACTTCTAAAATTCGGGTGATGAAAGTATGTGTTTTTCTGAATTAAAGATGCTAAGCTAATATTGTTTTACACTAGGATGACAATGTAAACTCATGAAGGCTTAATTCAATTTTTTTAAACTTGTCTTTGACATCATTCACTTGCAGTTTTAATAAAATAAATAAATAAAATTACATACTAAAAAGTAATTTATAGTATGTATTAGACGAGATGGAAAAGGATTCCCAAGTCTCACCCTGAAGATAGCCCAAAACTATCTCACAAATTGGGATAAATAAAACTAGTGAAAAGCATCTATTTATACAAAAATAAAAGAAGAGCCATTTGTTTTACTTCGGCTTAATATGCGATTGCAGACAATCCTAATAATATTGTTATTAAGAATACAAAAGATTCAATTCTTACTTTATTTAAAATAATACAAGGTCAAATTCGAACAATCTCTATCTTAACTTTGAATCCAATTCAAACAGAAATTCTTCCGTCTCCTTCAAGTTGAATAGTTGTATCCGTGCCATAGTCTTCTTGGTCATGAGATGAGATGGGGGACGACTTTGATGAACCTTTTCTTCTACACCACAATTTCAATATAGAAAATTAATACTCTAAAATAATGAGTACATCGAATTATCTATGGTTTTAAAATGAGTAGAAAATTTGTGATTGTGGTTAAAACCTATGAAATATTTTCTTATGATACTTGAGAGTTTGGGGAGCAAGAAATTTTATATGATTGTAATAATTTTTCATATAGTTAAAATACTTTTGTCTTTGAGAGTATGTTATTTTCTCCATCTTTTAATTTTTCTAGCTTCTAAATAGCTTCTCCCAAGAGAGCAGCAGAAATTTATGAAGTTAATGGATACAGAGCTCTAAATGCTCAAATTTTGAGAGACAAAGAAACTAGACATTTTATCTACAAATTTAATATTCAATTCATTTCTAGTCTTGGGTCCAGTTTGTGAAATGTCTGGAGGAAGTCGTGGTTTTTTGGGTCAAGAGACAAAGCTATCTTTTCAAGAGATCTTAAATCGATTGGCAAACCACACTAATCAATTCATGCAGAGGACAGAGCTGTATATGCAAAATACTGACACATGCTGCATTGCTGTGATAAAATCCCGTAAGTACACAATGTAATAAAGTGATGAGGAAGTGTATTGTCCCACTAGGATTACGAAATTAGCCTTGATTTAATTTATCTAACTCTATGCTAAACATAATTTTCAATGACTGATTCGTTTATTATCTAATCTATATTAACTAATATATGAAAATAAGCTAAAATAGTCTACGACTAAGTTGCTTTTAGAAGATAATTAGAAGATGAGAAAAACACTAGGAAATCGATTCCACGAGTTATTCCATTTTATCTCTCCTATTCCCAATTATTTATTCGTATTCATGCTCTTGTAACAATTGATGATCATAATAAATGGTGATCAAGCATTCAAGTAATCCATATAAACGTGATAACAATCGATCAACACAAATCATGCATAAAAGAAATATTCTTTGAATTAAAAACAATTCATTAATGATTTACATCATCATCCCACCACTATATGAATCTAACCTAACATGTTAAAAGATGAAAATACAACAAAAGTATTGATTATTCATCACCCGAATAATATAATTGCAAAGAGATGAAAGATAATCAATTTCACGTCCCTTGAATTCCTTCAACTGAGTTTTCAATTAATTTCTCTTTCTTTGGATATTTAATTTTAAGCTATAAATCTTCAAGCCTTTGATGTTTGATGTTTTGAAACGCTCATAGTCTTCTTTTCCATGTTATAATATCAAGAATCTCAAATTTTTCATCCCAAGTAAGGTTAAAACCGTAGTCAAATTGCTTTACAAAATGTAGGAATTCGAAGCATGCTTAAACATGAATTATGAGTTAAGAATCCTTACTTGTAAGAATGAATTCCAAGATCTTTACGTGGTTGAATCACCTTACATTTCAAGCTTCAGAATTTTCATTTTCTTGTTTTCCAATAGTCTCAATCCTAATCACAATGGAAGGTAAATTATTATTCACAATCTAAACGAGTTTTCATGGAAAAATAGTGGTTTTAGGGCTTTTCAATTTTGGTGTATTTTCACATACGAATTTCACTATTCTCTTGCCATCTTTTCTATCTATTTTTCTACGCTGTAATCATTGAATGTTGTATACGAGTTAATGCTAATTATATTGAATTGTAGGTTTGTATTTCAAATTTAAACCACTCTTTCCAACCCCTTTAATGTCTTGTGGGTCGATTCACCCTGCATGGATGACTTATGTCTTTATTTTTATAACATTTTCCACTCATACATGATGGTCTTAACCCTAACCAGAAATGATAACGAGTAACACGTTAGATAATTCTCAAGATATATCTCACAAACATTCATTCTACAAATAGATTGTACGACCAATGAGCACATATTAGTGCTCACGGTACTATAAACCTGTTAGAGATACATGTTAGCTCTATTATAGGAACAATACATCTTGCTATATCCGAAACTCATTTTCCAACATTAATTCAAGTATTTTTAATTCCTCGAATATTTATGGAACGTACTTGAACCCCATATCGCATCATTGTACTCACAATTGCGTTCTATACCCTTAAATAGTTAAACACAATTGTCCACCAGTTGAATACAAATATAAATGCTGGTCAAAATAGTTTTCATTTCCTTCTTGAATTCTTCAACTTTAAATTAGTTATTTTCCTAAATATGTCTCATCAAATCGAATCAATCATAGTCATTGGTAACATGCTAAAATAGCAACACTAAAATAAAATCTCAAGAAATAGTCAAAAGTCATAAGGGTATATATGAGCTTATATAAATATCAAGGTATCACACAATGAAGAAATTGGGATTCAATCACTTATTTACCCAATATTAGTAGTAAAAGCACACGTAGTATGAAACATGTGCTCAATGTTTTCTTCCTTTTTTAGAACATATATCATATTCTTTATAAACAAATAACACTGTACAGATCCTAGTTTAGGTATTTCTCGATACCTAATTTGAGTTTTCTTTATGTTCATTCCTTCATGCAATCTCAAATCCAAAACTCAATCCGAGTACGAACTAGTTTAATGGATGGAAAAATCCATAACAATTATTTGTTATATCTCATCTTGATATCTCATCAAGGGGATCAGATCATGTACACAATCAGATTACTTTGTCTCATCCCAACACATCCCAAAGTGTTTGAGGCGATTATTCGTGTGAGTGGATCAATCTCTACTTGTTTGACATACTTTATACATGCATGCAAATCATTATCTCTTAATCCCAACAATAGATTACTCATGAAATCAAAATTGTTCATCTATGGGCACACGAAACTCAATCAAGAGTTTTTCGATAGATTAAGATCATATTCTACGTAATTTTAGAGATTCGACATTACCAATAAGTATATCTCTAGATATCTTCAGAGTATGATGAATTCGTATCATAAATATATCTTAAAAACACTTTCTTTGCAATATCTCTCATAGAAATACTATTGAGTGTTTGGTTCCATTATGATACTTGAGATCCTCAACACATGAGATAGCTGTGTAGCTATCATGGATCTCATTTTCTCAATGAGTATCATTTAATGTCTAATACATCTATTCCAAATAATTTCTTTAACTGCCAAGATATATACTACAAGATATGCCTTTTGCTACTTTATATAACAAGAGTAGACAAGTTTAATAACTATTTGTGTTCGACTACTTAAGTCGATATTTGCATATATATTCCAATTACAAGTTATTCATTCAATAACAAATAGAATAACGAACAATAGGTATCACAATAGTCTTTCTAAAGATAACGTCGATATGGTTTCTTGCAACAAGTATATGTCATGGCATACTTTTAACTCCTAACTGTTGACCAATGGTCAAAAATTACGTTTTGATTATAACAAACAAGTTATGTTTATCTCTAATTTAATCTTTAAATTTGTTACATGTTGGAAAATTGAGTCGAAGCCATTGAACGAGAAGTTGTATATCAAGGAAGCTCAAATGAAGGTCGGTCGAGCACTCATGGAAACTAAGCTCTACGTCATCGAGCACACATGTCATAGTTAGCCGAAAACTTTGTAACTAGACTTCTCATAGAACGGAGTAAAACACTTTAGTCTTTGACAAATGACACTTTATAAGCTCAAGAAACAGTATTCTCGTACACGACAAAAATTAAGAGACAAAAAAAAAATGTTTACACAAAACTTTTTTTAAAGGGGAAGTTTTTTTTTAACATATTTCTCGAAACCTATCAAAATAAAACTTACATTGAAATATCATTTATTGCAAGCAAAACAAAGGAAAAAGACCCTGACCAACTCTGGTCATCTGGACGTCCGGATGGTAAACTACCTTGTTTCAAACGGCTAGTTTGGTCGTTCAGTTACGAACCGGACGTCCGGTTGGTCATCTGGTTGGATAGAGACTTTGATGTTTTTCTACTGTTATAAATACCAACTCACCTACCATTTGAAATACAACTTTTGAGCATTCAATTTGATTCTCCTTGAGATAACATTGATCTCTCATATCATTTATTATCAAATTATTTTGCTCTTGAAAAATCTTTAATTAAAAACTAATTCTTGAAAATCATTTTATAC
>CAIGRP010088245.1:0-26895 GCA_903798385.1 Fraxinus cuspidata
CAATATAAGCAAAATGCAGCATTTTTACTTCTACTATATTCTAACCAATCAGCATATTCATTTAATCAAGCAGGAATTAATTGCCTTGATTTTTTACGTGGAAACACATGACTCCAAGGCTGACACAGACCTCTCTGCAAATATGCTCTTCTTATTTGATATTAAAAATTAACATTGTAATCCATTATTGGAGTTCTTAATTTGGGATCCATGGAAAGTTGTGAAACATCAATATGCTCAATACTTGATTTCTTTGCCTCATCATTTTCTTAAAAATTAGTTTCATCAATACTTTTTCCTTTGCTTCATCATTTTCTCCGACAATAGCATCTTCAACACTTACTTCCTTTGTCTTAACATTTTCTTCAATAGAAACTTGAGACATTCGTTTAAAATATCTCAATATATCTTCCTACAAATTAAATAAAGCTTGCATAAATATACCAATAGTGAAATAGAAAGTTAAGAGATGAATATCAAGAATTGAGATTGCAAATGGCAAAGTTAAAAGTTGAACATCAAGAATTGAAAGAAATAAAACTTCTAACTATAGTCTGGAATGGCAGAATGCTACAGCAATCAAAATCCATTCACGCTTTAGCGGGTTTTGGTCATTAAACTCATTGTCTTTTTTTCGTCCACTTTTTTGCTTTTGAATCTGTTTTGCGTGCCTGCTACCTAGCCTATTGTCTCCGTCAATTTAACTCTAGCCTTTCATTCTTCATGTGACATTTTATTGCCTCTTTCAGTTTTTGAATCCAACCACCATATTTAATCTTGTTATTTGCAATTTGCATAAATAACTATCAAAATATAAATAATAAGAATAAGAAAGAGAGATTGATTACCAAATTTTGCTCCTCCGAATCTTCAATCTGCTCTTCTTCTTCCTCTTTCAAAATATGATGAATTGGTCTTTGGAATTTGGAATCCCACCATCGCCTAATGAGTTCGCAGGGTTCGAGAATTGGGGGGAAGGGAACTACAATGTGGGTCATTTTTTCAATGATAAAAGATTTTTGTTGGGCTTGGGTTAAAAATTATGGGCTACTATTAATCTATTATGTGGGTTTTTTACAATGCAGAGAACTGCAATTATTTTTGCCAATGAACTCCTTGAACTTCCATTACCATTGAAGGGAGACACAAGTTTCTTGCATTCTGACTCTTTTGACATTCTTGAGGAGATACCATGGCTGACCACTACTGAGGTGGAAGAAACCAAGAAAGAAATGATGCATATCAAAGCTCTGATCCATGAAATAGGAAGTTCAATAGTTTTCACTAAGAATGATCAAGTCCTGGAGGGTGGAATACTAGATTTAGCTCTTTCCGATTTGTTACGAAAGATTAAGGTTTTGAAATCAAAGATCAAAAAGTGCTGCATTAAATTCTCAAAGATGCCAAATGATAAGACTCCAAACACTGGTTCACCCGCCATTGTTGATTCTGCTCTAGATGACGTCAATGACCTAAAAATTATCAAGTCTCAAATTGTGATGCTACATGAGGAGCAAATGTTATTGGGATCTTCCATCTCCAGTATAGCTGTACAGCAAGAAGCAAAGCTGGAAGAACTTATAATACATATAAGAGACATAGCATATGAAGTTGAATGTGTTATCAACTCATTTCCCTCTGTTTGGTCTCTCAAACTCAGACATCGCCATAAAAAGTTAAGTATGTCATCAGTGTCTCTACATAGAGAATGAACTGTTTAATGGACTCATTATAATTGTGGACCAGTATATAGCAAAATTTCAATCCCAACTTTCGCTCCCGCTTGCTTGGGTAGGATTTTTTCGAATCTTTTCCAATCTCAGAAACTGTAAAAGATACCAGACGCTTTTCCAACAATTATTGTAAGCTCCGCAAGTGCTTAAGGTATACTTCATTGTCCCAAACCAGCAAATCTTGTCCAATATTAGTCCTACTCTCTATCCTAATGAAGTTATAGTGGCCTTTATCGACTTTCTCCTCCTAATGGAAGAATATGTCCTATCTTTTAAGGCAGATTTCATTGTTTGTGTCAAGGATTCGATCTAAAATCTCCGAACAGAGCTAAGATTTCTTATTACTTCTCTTGGAGATACATCAGTGCATTTACCGCCTACCAAGAATATGGTGATAGGTATTGAAGCTGTTGTTAATGAGGAAGGAAATTTCTTTTATTCTGCGTCATTACGGAGGAAGAAACCAGTAATGATTTAATGGATATTGAAGCTGTAGTCAACAAGGTAGAAAGTTTCTAATGCTATGGCCTTTTCTACGTTTTTGAGGACATACCATTACAGACTACTACTGAGATGGAAGAAAACGAGAAAGTAATTACGGAAATCAACTCTCTAGTCCATGCGATAGGAAGTTTCATAGTTTTCAATAAGAATGATCAAGTCCCCAAGAGTGGGGTACTGGATCAAGCGCTTTCCGATTTGTTAACAAAGTTTGAGCTCTTGAAATCAAAGATCAAGGAGCACTGCATCACAGTCTCAAAGATGCCAAGTGATATGGCTCCAAAGACTGGTGTTGTTTCACTCTTCATTGTTGATTCCATTCTTCATGATCTCATTGACCTAATAAATAACAAGTCTGACAGGATTGTTCGTCTGAACAATCAAATTGTAATGCTACATGAGGAGCTAATGTTATTGGGATCTTCCATCATCAATATAGCTGTGCAGCAAGAAGCAGATCATGATGAACTTTTGATGAGAGTCATAGACAGAGCATATGAAGTTGAATATGTTATCATCTCATTTCCTCTTGTTTGGTATCTCACCCTCAGAATCCCTCAACTCATTGATAAGATTCGGCTTATAATGATGGCTATTGAAGAAATGAAGAACGATATTTGATGCAGCTGGAATGCCACAAGTTGTAGAATATCAAGGTGAACACTGGCTGCCGCAACCTAAAGAACCTCCCATTTTGGAAGATGTTGTGGGATTTGGCAGAAATTGCAGAATAGCTTGTTAGAGAAACAAAGCAACAGCAAATTATTTCCATATTTCTAATACCTGGACTGGGTAAGACGACTTTAGCAAATAAACTATATAATGATCCATCTATTGTCCATCATTTTGACAAGCATGCCTGGTGCGTTGTTTCTTAAACATGTAATAAGAAAAATATTTTGATTGACATTTTGAGCTCAATCGAAAATGTTAAGAAATGAATAATTGGAAACAAGGATGATGAAAGTTTGGCCAAAGATGTTTAAAAAAGTTTAAAAGGAAGGCTAGTCATGGATGACATTTAGGATACAAAATTATGGGATGACTTGAAAAGATATTTTCCAAACGACGGAACTGAAAGCATAATTTTTTTCACCACTCGAAATAAAGAAATTGGTTCTAAAGCTTCATCTCATAGTGTCCTAAATACACTTCCTTTTCTATCAGAAGTTGAATGTTGGGATTTATTACAAAAGAAAGTGTTCAGAGATAAAAATTGTCCTCAAGAACTGATAGACATTAGGAAGCAGATGGCAAAAAATTGTCGAGGCCTACCACTTGCGGTAGCTGGAGTTCTTGCAAATATGGAGAAGAAAGAACACTTGCGGTAAAATGTTGCTAGTAATTTAAGTTCACATGGATCCCAAAGTCCAGATTACAACTGCATCCAGATATTGGAACTTAGCTACAATCATTTACCATTGCACTTGAAACCATGTTTTCTTTACTTTGGAGCATTCGAAGAGGACATGGAAATCAACACACAAAAGTTGATATCATTATGGATTGCCGAAGGATATATAAAGAAGAGCACAAGAGTTTAGAGGATATGACACTAGAATATTTGATGAAATTAATTGATAGGAGCTTGGTACTTGTTGCTGAAAAAAAAAAGATAGTTCCATCAAAACTTGTTTTTTACTCAAGGCTTTGCTACTTCAGGTCTTTTAACTGAAATATACGAATCTGCAATATTAGTACCCGCTCTTCAATCCGAATGGTTAATAATGCAGGTAATATGACGATATTGGGCTATGCAGCCCTTTTATGTGGATCATTATATGAATTGAGGCCAGTGTCAAGTGGCAACCCTGAATCGTTTCATTTTGAAAGCCATTGATAAATGACTCCCTTTCTTCAAGATTCTCAAAGGACAGAAGAGTTTTCAATGGATATCTTAGTGTGAAAAGTCATTCCAAGGGCTGAAAAAGCACCTTGAATAGACCTCCTTCATCTCCAAGTCAAAGGCTAATGAGCCATTGTTGCTTTATTTAGTTGTATTTGAAGAAGCCATCAGTTTGATTCCTATAAGAGAGGAAGGCACCTAATATTTACATGTATATTATGTAAACAAAGCCCTCTTAAGGGCTGAAGCAACCTACCCAGAAATGGAAGAAGTCGCCATTTCCCTTGTTACCACTTCTAGAAAGTTGAGACCATACTTCCAGGCCCATAACATACACATGCTACCAAAATTTTCACTCAAGTAAGTACTACAGAAGCCTGATGCTTTGAGAATATTGTTAAAATAGGTTGTGGAACTTAGTGAGTTCGACCTAGGTTTCAAACCAAGGACCATCAAGGATCAAGCCCATTCAGATTTTGTAACGAAATTTACTAATGTCCCTGAAATAGAATGGCTATGAAACTTGTAGAGCCCTCTGCATGGAGCCTCTTTGTTGATAGCTCATTTGGAGAAGCCGGCCCCAGAGCAGGAGTGGTCTTGATAAGTCCTAGGGCCAAAAGCTCAATTGTACAATAAGTTTCGAATTAAAAGCTTCCAATAATGTTGCTGAATATGAGGCACACTTAGCTATACACAGGTTAGCTAAAGAGATGTAGGTGAAGAGGTTGGTCATCAACATCGACTCGTAATTGGTAGTAAGCGAGGTCAATGGCAGTTTTACCACCAAAGATAAAGTCATGGTTATATAGCTCAAACTTGCCGTAGATCTTTTCCCTTACTTCGAAAAGTTTGAGCTGGAGCAGATCCCACGTCTTGAAAATCCCCATACTGATGCCTTGTCAAAACTAGCTAATAGTAAGGATTTCTAACTTCTCAAGATAGTTCTTATTAAGAACCTCGTCGACCCCTCCATTTCTAAATGAAAAGAAGTGGTGTGGATAAAAGGCACCCACACATAAATGCAACTAGATATTGTCTTCCTCAGAGATCAGATCCTACCAAATGAAAAAGATAAAGCCCATAAGCTTAGGAGAAGAGTTGTACTTTGTTCTATAGGATGATGTCTTATATAAAAGAGGATTCTCATATCCTCTCTTTCGATGCATTGAAGGAGAATAAGCGACCTATACCCTCCTAGATATTCACAAAGGGGTATGTGGCAACCACTCTGAATGACCTGCACTAGTTTACAAAGTGCTTAGGTAAGAATATTATTGGCCTACCTTCAAAAAGAATGCACTTCAATTTGTGAGAAAATGTGATGAGTGTCAGCGCTTCTCCAGTGTGCAGAGGCAACCAAACTAAGAGCTTTCACTGGTATCTAACCCCATTTACCAAGTAAAGAATTGACCTAATAGGCCGTATGCCAGAGGAATGTCACTGTCACCATTGACTATCTCACTAGGTGGGTAGAAGAGGACATCTGCCCAAAATCACAGAAGCTAACACTTTGAAATTCATTTGGAAGAACATTATATGCTAGTTTGTCATTCCTCACTTAGTTATGTTAGGCAATGGATGATAGTTTGACAACAGAAATGTTAGAAACCTTTATGACGAGCAAGGAATCAAAAATCACTTATCAACACCTCATTACCTTGAAAATCTCCCAGTTGAAGTTGTCAGTAAAACCTTCGAATATACGTTGAAAACAAATCTTGATGTGTTTAAAGGAGCATGGGTTAGCGAGCTTTCATAAATACTATAGGTTGTATGCACCACCAGTCGAACTACTAATGGGAAAACTCATTCTCAATGGCATATGGAGCTAAAGCTAAGAGCTAGGTAGAAGTTAGATCACCCTCACCTAGTCACATTTATTTCAATGAGATAACCAATGACGAGCCGAAGAAGTATGAACTCGATTTTCTTGAAGAAATGAGAGACGATTCCCAAATGAATCTCATTTCATACTAGCATAAAATGACATGATATTACCAATGAGCAAGGCTCATCATTTCAGAAGGATGATCTCTCCTAGCTCATGTAAATATGTTTTATCTAATGTAACAACTTTCATTACCAAGTATTGTCACTTCTTTACAAATGCCTTCCATAGATGAACCATTCACCATGGAGGAAGCCCTTGACGAAGTGTCGCATCTTGCAAGGATGTCTACTTCGGATGACGAGGTGTGTGATACCCCCATAAGGCCTCTGATTTCTTCAAAGATTATGCATTCCATGGATGAACCATCCATCATGGAGGAAGTCCTTAACGAAACGCGTCAACCTCTTGCAAGGACACACTTCGGATGATGAGGTGCACAATACCCCAACAGCCTGTAGGAGGTCATCTCTAATTCCTTTGAAGATGTGCCTTCCATGGATGAATCATCCACTATGGAAGAAGTTCTTGATAAGGCGCGTCAGCTTCTTGGAAGGATGTATACTTCAAACAGTGAGGTACACGACACCCCCGTGGGGCTGATCTCTAATTCTTTCGAAGATGATGCCTTCTATGGATGAATCATCCACCATGGAGAAAGCTCTTTACGAGGCATTTCGATCTCCTGTAAGGGTATCTACTTCGAACAACAAAGTGCGCAGAACTCCCATAAGGTGTCACCTCCAATTCCTTTAAAAACGACAACATTTGGGAATTTTATTTTTGAGGTCGAAATAATCAGTATCTATTAAGACACCAAATTTAAGTCAACTCGTCAATGGGGAATAAAAATTGATATACACTATAAGGTGATTCATTTTATTACAAAGTGATCACATTTATCACTAAGATGTCAACACTTGAAAAAGTTTGGAAATTGTTTAAGTTACAACTATTATAAAGTGACTGTGACAAAAAGGGTTCAAACAAATACATAAGAAAAATAGAAGTGCAAACACTTGATCAAAATAAATTTTACTATTATCGGGTTATTACATAGGAGGCCGAGGCCATTTCATTTAATTTAAAAATGTAGAGCATAGGAATTCACTACTACTAGTGCCCTTTCCCCAACCGCCTCTCCCTCGTCACCTCCGCCATCGCCACTTCAACCTTTATATTAGGATGACAACCGTAGGTCTGCCAAACTATTCTTCTGAAAATTCATGTCCCACTATAGGTAAACTTCCTTAAGACAAGCCAATACTTACCAAACATTCCACGAAGCCCAATAATTAGTGAAGTCGTCGTACTCTTTCATTTTTTCAAAGTTATCAATGTTATTTTTTACCACCATTTTACCAACTACCTTTGCATTTGTTTCAAGAGACTCTATCCCCTCTTTCTGGGCTTTAGTTAGTGGCCTCAACTCGCCCCTTACCTTTTTCGAAACCTCCAAGTCTTCGACGACGAAGTGTTAGTGTTCAATAGACTAATCAATTCTTTTCATAGAAGCCACAACTTGAGATTCAGATTTATGAAGCTCATTCCTCATGCAGTTAACTTGGAATTCAAAAGTGTCCAACCGCACTTCGACCTTTGTCATCTTCACATTAGCCTATTCTATTTTGGATTGGGACTTGTTTACCTCCTCCTTAATGTGTACAAAAGCCTCCAACCTCTGACTCAACTTATCATTTTTCATACGAAGGCTTTGAACTAAGTCTCCCACATCCACACATATACTTGAAGCCTGAGCCACACAATCATTGTTGGCACCTAACATGTCTTTAGCTTCATAGAAGGTGGTGAGATCTTGCCACTCATTGACCAATATTTGTGATGGACCCTGGCAATAGAGTTAGTCTTAGGAGACAACATTTCCAAAACCATTCTGAACATCTCTTCATCCTTACACCCCAAGAATCAACAACTTTTCCACTTTGGGGAGGATGAGTGGATTTTTTGCCTCAATACACGTGAACAAACTGGAGAATGATCTCATTGAAAGGTATCAGTGGGTAGTAGGGGAGAGTGTCTCTTTTTTTGAAGCCTTGTCAGTATAAGGCGAGGACTGGAGTGACCTTTTCTTTAGAACTGTCCCCTAGGGATTTGGAGAGGGTGAGTTTTCTTACGCTCCTCATCACTAGCAGGTGAACTTTTGCGAAAGCTAGACTAACAACTCGTTATGTTGCTTATAGGCCATCGAATTAGCCTTCAACTTCCTAGCAGTGACGACATTCTCACGAACGGTCACAAAATCTAGCTTCACGGGCCTCTTATCGGTAAAATCTCCTGTGAAATTATCAAACATAAACACCTCGATAATGGATGTAATGAGAGTAGAAGTGATCTAGTCAAGCTTTTGTAAAGAAGACTGTAATCAATGAATGAAGAATTTTTATCGACTAGTAAAGCATGGCTTTACTACTTAAAGTTGAGCTGGTAGATATCATGGATAATATCAATTGCTCCTGGGAGATCTCGCATCTCGACAATGAATTTGCATAAACCTAAGAGGATCAAGCACTAGATAATATGAAGATAAGCTAAATTAAGCTTGGTAAGAACTCACTTGAAATAGAGTGTGAAGTGGGGACAGTCAAAAGTACCATGGGTTGCCCTCCATGGTGTCCCTCCATCCCGAATCCAAAGGCCAACTTCACTTCCGATCCTAATAGATGACAACGACCCACCACAAAGGAAGAATACCCCCACCCCGCCACAAGGGGTCATATAGTACCACCCTTGGACTTTCCACAAACAGCCAACGTTTTGGGTGCATAAATGGAATGGAAGACTAATGAGAGCATGTCTACACCTAGGTTGACTTCTTCCACAGCATCTGTAACCCACGCATCTGACTTCAGGAGTTCAGATTTAGTTGGGTCAAAGCTAATCCATACGACATAAACACTAAATGAAAGAACGAGTGCACAAGCATTCTGAGTCCAACCTTGAAAATGTGTTCACTCATGGCCACGCACCCATCCTAGGGTGGTAGGCCCTCTCACTAGGTCTAGGAATGATGAGCTCAATATTATCTGGTACCCTAGACACACTTTTGTATTTTGATATTTTTTTCTAAGGTCATGTTCGTGGGATAATCTGAAACCCTCACTTATCCGAAGTGTCGACAGGCCCTGGAGGCAACCTACAAATGTTCTCCCCAAACATAACAGTCACATTAATCTCACTAGAAGAAGGAACAATAGGCTCCTTAAGTTCAGAGCTAGCTACAAGTCTACCCACTTCTTTAGTTCGACATTATCAATAGCATTGAAAGGTGACCCTCTGCTATAATAAAAGAAGAAAAACAACATAATTGAGCCTTAGGCGAGGGTTTTTTAGTTCGAACACTCACCAAAAATGAAGCAGACATGAGATGATAACCTTTGTAAAAAAATGTAGGAGTCTCGCTAGAGAACAGAATAAATGAAGCAGACTTGAGATGATAACCTTCATTGAATAATGTAGGAGTCTCATCGGAGAATAGATTTTCAGAGTTTGTGTTTGGGATAAATGCATGTTTTAAGATTTCTACGAAGAAAAGTATACAAATAAAAGCACCAAGCCCTTTTATACACACAGGCGAAGTGCCCCAACCGATAGATCAAGTTTAGATCCATCATGGTCATTCATTGATCACTTTATCTTGAGGCGTTCAATTCGAATGTTAGATGTGTTTAACAATTCAGATGGAATAATGTTCCACAAATATGGTAAAGGTGCATCACCTTGAACCAATACAACCATTCATCATGATTAGCTATAATAGCATACAGGATGTGCGTCTTTCAAGCAAGTGCCTTTCCAACTAGTTTTCTTGGAAATATACAACAACTTTCAAATCATTGGCCTAAAACCCAACAATTGTCTCATCAGATCAAAAGTTCACATTAATTTTTTCAATATTCAAATTTTTGAGGGCCCCACCTCTCCTTCAATAGCTTTTCTCAAAGCTTCCAACTCTCAAAGCCTCGTCCTTAAACAAGGATCTCGCCTCTACAATAAAAGTTTTTCTCAATTCACCATTATAATTTGAATTCCATGCATTATATTAATATCTATACATGGACTTAAGGGACTTGTGTCGTGTTCAAAATGAAAACCAACCAACGAAAGATGAAATAATCCAAGTTAACTAGATGAAGAGCAGATTGCCTCCAACCCTAAAATGAAAGTCGGCACATTATATAAATATCAATATATAGATTTAGGGCACTATTGCTAGGCTTCGTATGATTAGGCTCCAGACTAGCGTGAAAACTAGCTAAGCAAATCTATAAGGCCTGCACTCCGTGTCACTACCTACCTGGCTAAGGTGAGGCAATACAAGGTAATCCAGGTAATGTATCATTTCAGTCGAGCTGCTATGTTGAGGTTGACCCTCCATGGTCTATTCGAAGAGTCATGTATGATGCAGGGAAAAGTGCAAGGCTCATAGCCTCTACATTAAAAAGACATCTTCCTGTTCTAAAGAGATTTTTCGTATGAGACATACATGCGATTGATTGATATAAGATTTGTACAGTAGGCACCTAAAAAACGAGGTCAATAGTTGATAATATGTAGCCCCATTGATATCATAGCCTATTCATACTTCATCTTAATGACAACAATTTACTAGGAAAAAGAAGATTCGTCTTAACTCGTATCATTGACAACAATAATCTAGCCTTACTACCAATAAATTTGAATTAGGTGAGGATAAGAGTCATATTGTATTCATCTTTGTAACTAGTTTAAGAGTTTCTTCGTCATATATTCTATATGTTTAGGCGAACCCTTTCATAACAAGAAGCGCTTTGTATCTTTCTATAGTTCTATCAGGTTTGAACTTCACAATGCAAATTATGTTCCAATTGTACTATAATTTGAATTAGGGTCTTCGGAAAAGAATATTTTAGACTATTTTACAGTTGCACAATCAATAACAAAGGAAGGAATAATACTACATCATCTATAGGCAAAAAAAAATTAGGAAACTAAAAAACTTGTTTGGCTATTGTTTATAATTTTGATAACAAAAGGTCAAATCAATTTGTATCCACTGGGGCCCATAAGAACTACCTACTTATCAACCATTGATTTTTAGTTTTTTATAATATTAACCTTTTATAAACAAGTTCCCAAACATGCTTTGTGTTACTGATTCTGTGCAGCAATTGGTTGATCTCTCATTTCATGCAACTATGATTAAGTTTTCCACAATTCAAACAACTATAATTTAGTTTGTCTACAATTCCACCAATTATGACTAGATTTTTAACATCCAATCTTACCGAGTCTACACGTTAGAAAGGCAGATGGCATGTTCATCCCCTTTTGTTGCTTCCATTGGCATTAGTTAGAGTCATCTCGTGCAGGAACGTGGCATTTTCTACATTTCTTATTAATCATTATCGTTTCTAATACGACGAAGACCTATCTTAAAATCTTCATTTTCCATACGTTCATCTTATGGACTTTTTGACATTTAACAACTGTAATAATTGTGTCACTTACCTTTTAACCATATACTAGTACTTGGACCATATAAAATTCATGTAGCACTTCTCAATTTCAATTGGTCCGCTTAAATTATATGCATAATATACACTTCAATCAATCCTTGTTAAAGATTAAGCCTAAATTCCCACTTTCTGAAACAACACAATCATTCATAGTTACTCCATTATTGTCCTATGATGACCAAAAATAGGTTCTACATCACTTTTTGAGCCTAAATTCCTACTATTAACAAAGACGACATTGCACTTACCGTATCTCAATTTTACTTAAGCTGATACATTTAGATTCTGAAATTCTAACAATTTAACCTTTTCTTGAGAGTTATATAATATTAGCTCGTTAATCTCATGAATAACTTCCAAGTACCAAAGTGAAGATACTTTGTAACTGAGTCTCCAAAACCTAAACTTTGAAAACTAACATGCTCACCTAGGTCACACTCCTACCCAAGTATGAGCAAAAATATCTCTAAGCAAAGAAGTTTTCGATCAACCTTATATCATAAAAACCACATAGATATTATATTTTGTTAGCACTTTACCTTATAAATTTTGTTATCATTATTCTCTTATAAACCCTAACAACTTATTTTTCCTTGTATATAATTAAATCATACATTTCTTCAAAACCATATATGCAAAGACAGTTAAACCAAGTACGAAGAATAGCTACTGTCGTGAAAATTCAAATCAATCTTCAATTGTGTGCAAATCGGACTCGGTTTAAACACCAAATAACAAATCAAAGACCACCTATCATAAGCTCAACCTAAATCCAAATCCTCACTATGGTTGTCCTCGTGTAAACATTACCCACAAAGGCTAATATGGTGGACAACATTAACCACAAATGAAGAAGAAAAAGATAGCATGTAAAATTCACAACTTTAGAGACGTCTGCACTCTTTGTTCACACAATTGCACCACACTAATCTTACAAGAAAAAAGGCCATATATATATAGACTTAGGTTTTGAGTATGTGGACCAAAAACAAATATTTAAATTGGGCTATACTCAAACTGGGCCAAGAAACAAAACATGAGATGGGCCAACAAACCCAAGGCAAAGCGGGCTAACTCATAAAGGGCAATCTAATCAATGCAATGTTGATATAATTAGTCCAACTAGTTTTAACATGATAGCTCGAAATTTATTGGATATCAAAACCCAAAAAATCTCAATTTGATGAACATATAGCAAATAACACCATGTTTATATTTTCCTAATGAAGGTAACCAAATAAAATTGGAATCATAGACCTTACCTGCGTCTTGAACTCAAAATACATACCTTATGGCTCCATGTACTCACCAAGGGCTAAAGTCAACAAACCAACTAGAAACAAATATTCAATGTAATCAATAAAGAATATATAAAACATGCGATGAAGATACAACATAGGATAATATACAAATATTTTCAACATGGAAAGAACATCAGACTAACACCAAGTTAATAAAGTAAGTGGCCAACATATACAACCAATGCATAAATGACCCCAAGAAAAGATTTCGCCAAAATTATCCTACCTCATTCCGTGTTGCTCATTTTAAAAAAAAAAAAAAAAAACATATCTCCTCTCATCCCCATCCATGCTCACTAGATTGATTACTCATCATGCCTAACTAGTAAACCACAATAGATCTTATGTCCATGGATATTGTTCTACCTCACCTCTTTCAACTTATGTAGATAATGGGTCTCTACCTAATAGATTTGGTAGTAGTGTCACTTTCTTACTCCACCCAATCAGGATCCAAGCATCTATACTCCGATATTACCAATAGATACACTTACTGCTAATGCACCTACTAAAGTGAAAACAACCCAAGTATTAATCTTTACAATAGTAATCCCAACACTATGCATGCAACACATTATACATAGTAATATTATCACTCTCAAATTGATGCAAAAAGCATACATCAAAGATAATGAAATGTAACATAGAACAATGAACCGAATCAGGTAATCATTCGTACAAATGGGATTTCATACGGATGCAAGTAATTGGGTTTATTATCAACAAGTCTCACTCGGGTCATAATTAGACCCAGTGGTATTATTCGCCACACCTCTCACCTTTTCTTTCTACTTATTTTTCTTAAAATTATCATCTATAGCTTTTGAAATATTTTGTTGAACCAAAACCATCACTTTCTGTTGCCAAATAGAAAAATCTTATTTTCCATTGAAAATTACTAATTCAAAATGTGTTTTCATTTTTAGGGCACTGGTGAACCAAAAAATGCACAAATATACAATTAGAACATACAGAGCAGCCATATGGTCACAATATACACCATTATAAATTCACTGAGTTTCATGAGATTCATAATTTCAAATCAAGAGAGAGGCCAAAGGGGTAAAGTCCAAGTGTTATAACGGAATAATCAAGAAGTATGCCAACGAAACCAATTTCTCACTCAATGCAAGTCTCATAGAATGACTTATCAGCAATTATATCAAAGAATCAACAAGCAACTTTTACCAATTAAACTTAACACTTCTAATATGGTAAATAATTTATAAATTATAGCAACGTGCAATGGTTACTTCACACAGTAATCTCAATCCTAATGGCCAACCCACATGATGGCCTACTAGTACGAAAATTTGAAAGTGATAAGCCAATTTATTGAGCAAACCAAATTTTGCGACCGGATAAGTAAGGAGAGATGAGAATTTACCACTTTAGGACCATTATTCATCCTAAAGCTTTTAGTAACTTCAGCAACCAATCAAGAAGAATCCAAAACCCAAAAGTACAAAAGCAAAATGGTCCAAAACCGAAATACTGCTCAAAACTAAAAGTGAACACCAGCATAGGGTCCATAGTATCATGAGGAACATCCAGTCTTTGAAGACCATCGTCAAATTCTTTCCTACATGTCGTCATCATCTCTGCGCATGGGCTTTACTCACTGCCACCTCCATAGATCCATGTGCCTTGCGCACCGGCCAATATGGTGCGCCTCATCGTCCTAAGTTTGGATATAGCTTTCTTTCACACAGACGACAATTGGTTTGGCTAAAAATTGGAGTTTTAGATCCGGTCGGCTTGATTTTAACTGGTTTTTCATCGTATTTTCTACACAATCGTTTTCTGCCTTTTTCTGATGATTTTGCACAGATTTCTATACACCCATATGCTCTGATACCATTTGTCGTGGAAATTCAAATCAAGATCTTCAATCATATGCAAATAGGGCTTAGTTTCAATAGCAAATAACAAATCAAACACCACCTCTCATAGGCTCAACCCAAACACAAATTCTCACTATAATTGCCCTCTTGTAAACATTACCCACAAAAGATAATATTGTAGATTCAATCAACTACAAAGGAATAAGAAGATAGCAAGTTAAATTCACGGCTTTGGAGAAAAATAGACGCCTACCATCTTTGTTCATATAATTGCACCACACTAATCTCACGAGACGAGGCAATATATATAGACTTAGGATAAGAGCACATGGGCCAAAACTTAATAATTGGGCCAAGAAAAAAAACAATGAGATGGGCCAACAAACCAAAAGCAAATCGGCCTAACTCATAAAAGGGTCACCCAACTAATGAACGAACCATGAGAAGCATAAATTAATAGTTGCTTCTAGTAGCCCAATTTATTTTCGGATCAAGCCATCAATATGGTGTTGATATAATTAATCCAACCCATTTTAACACCATCGCCCAACATTTATTAGGTATCAAAATCCAACAGTTATTGAAAATACACCAAACTAGGTGGCTAATAGAATGATATATATTTATCCTAACATCAAAACATAGTATGGTATCTTTTGATCACTTATAACACACCTGGCTTTCAAATATGCAAGAGTATAATGAGTACGTCCCATGTAAAATCAAACATATGGTTTGTTGATAAGTATTTTACACGTCAAACTATAGAGTAAAGGTGATGAATGAGTTAAAAAAAAAATAATCAGTCCAGTTCCCAAAAACGTACATGTACTTTTCTTGCATAAGAAATTAGAGTACCAACTTTCACATTAGCTAATGTTTTGGATATGACATACAAAAACTCAAAGCTTTATAGCTATAAAAATAAATGTCACAACAAGAGAAGCAAGACTTAACACCAACATCGTTTGAGTACCTCCATGTAGTATTCGTTCTTGCTATTGTTCAAATGGTTTAAAATTTTTGCGATAGTTATTATAGATATCTTTGTTCCAATCAATTGGAAATTCTGCATGAATCACCAACTATAATTCTTCGTAGAATAGCTACAATAATGTAAAAGAATAAAAGCAAGACACACATGTAGTGGTGGAGCTAGGATATTTTATTTGGGTGGGCAAAAATGATATATTAAAAATAATTATAAATAATATAATAGAGTAATACTCATTGCTTTATTGTTCCCGACGTGTTTTCATATTTTGACACGGCATATAATTAAATCAATAACAATTTAATTAATATGTCCTCAATATATACAATTAAACTATCATTCAACCACCAATCTCCAATTCGATTGTCCAGTCGAGTCTTGACAACATTCATTGCAAAAATTGCGCTTACAATAGTAGCAGTAGCAATGGGAAGAATCAATGCTAATGTCACAAGCATATAGAGAAGTGTATAGATATATTTCATTTTTCTTCGTCACAACTAGCTTGTTAGTAAGATTACTAAGACCCTATAATCCTTCAAAGTTTTCATACATGTGCATATCAAAAATATATGTTTCAAGTTGATCACCAAGTGGGGAAAGAACTGTTAGTGAAAGATTTCTGGGATAATACTTACAAAGTCGAATTAATTTGATCTTGTTGAACATAGAAAACGAATCATTTGTACACAAGCATGCTACACAATGGCACAATACACTGTTTACCTCAAAAAAAATGATCATTAACTCTTGAAGTTGCATATCAATGACGGCATAAAAGGAATCCACATGTAAATGAGGTAAATTTGTGATATCTGAAGTGTTACGCCGAGAACGACATGGAGGTATGTACATAGCGTCCATGTTAGGAATATTAATATGCTGCTTTGACAGAAAGGCAAGTTGTTTCAAGAAACGAGTTCCATTCATTATCATCATTGCTTGAAGTTGTTCTTTACAAATTTTTAAAAATGTCATGGTATTAACAATATCTTGATCTTTTCCTTTGTAATGTCTTTGACTATTCATTTGATATTCCTAAGATCCTTTTTCATGAGATGAAGATTAAATGCAAAGTCAAATCTTACTATCAAGGTCAATAAATTATGTGCTTTACCTCCTTTTACAAAACTTGGAACGTCCTAAGCAATTATTTCAAGGACATCAATTGTAAGTGAAAAAAATTGAATTAAGATAATCAAAGAATTATAGTGAGAGCTCCAACGTGTATCAAGCACTATGGTAGTTTGTTGATTAAGGCCCCGTCAAGTTGATAATTCACCACGATTGAGCGCTTGAACAATTTGGAGTCTTTGTTTCTCTTGAAGAAGATCGCATCATTTAGTTGATTATCAAACAACATTCACCTCTCTATCAAACAAATCAATAAATGCTTCAATCTCTACATGCTTGTTTGCTACAACAACAAGAGCTAGTTGAAGTATTTGATACATGCTCTATGCTTACAAAACGTTCAACCACACATCCCTTCTTGTTCACATAACAAAAAATAACAGACATTTGCTCATAAAATGAGATGTCACACGATTCATTAATTAGAATGGAAAATAAACCATCACCAATATCATTGATAATAACGATGATTGACCAGCACTTACAATATCTTTTTGAATGTCAGGTAATGTCAATTTGAGATTCTCATTATCATTCTTAAAAGTAACATTTTTAATCTCCTTATTATGATAAGCCAAAAAAAGCAATAATTCCAGAAAATTCCCTTGATTATTTGATTATTTAGATTCATCATATCCACAAAATGCAAGCCCCTGCCATAGAAGAAACTGAACACAATCGACCGATGACCCAAACAAATTTGGTAGTTATTTCATGATTGCTATGACCGTTTCAAGAAATTTGCCTAAATATTTTTCTCTTGATTCATGAAAGCTTCGCACTTAATATGCTTTATTGTGTGCAATATTGTGATTTCCAACATGCTCTTGAAGTTTTTTTCTTTCCTTTTCTAATTTAAGAAGCCTCACTCAACAAAAGTATCACTACCTCCTCGTTCTACGCTTGATTTAAAAAGGTAATAGTAAAAACAAAATGCAGCATCTTTCGCTATGCTGTACTCTAACCAAGAAGATTGAAAATGCCTCAATGAAGATTTTTCATATTTTTCCCGCAGAAATTTATGTTTGAAAGGCTAAAACGGACCTATTTATATGTATGCTCTTCAAACTTCATCCCGAACATTAACATAATATTTTATAACATCACTTGCATGGCCAATGTTAGTTTCACCCTGATTATTACTTTCATGCCTAATATCAGTTTCAACTTGAATATTCATTTCGTCTTGAGCAACCACATCAGCACTACTAGATTTCTATCTATCAACATTTTGACCTTCAATAGAAACTAAGCTTTCCTTTTAAAATCTCTCTCCATAACTGTTGACATTGATTTGAATACTAAATAAATAAAATTTTCAATAAAGATTAGATATTTAACAAAGTTTTAGCACATCAACTAACAACATTAGCACCAAATAAGTTCAAATCAACATATGTAAATCATTTATAAATACAAGTACCATTAAAAAAATGAAGATGGCATCCAACGAAACTATCACAGTTGTGAACAGCTTCCCCCATGAACTTTAAAATAATAATATCTTCTTAGTCTGAATCCCTTCTAAACAAAATTCAAGCCTATAATAAACATCAAATGGAAACTCTTGTAATTAAATCTTAGCTATGCTAAAGGTAAACATCCAGAAAGCTTCAATCGTTCTAAATAGAAACTTCAACTCAAAGGGGATGAAAATAATCTACTTATTTTTGTATTTTTGCTTATTCTTTTTTATGTTTTGAATTTATGTAATGATTTCTTGATATGAGTTGTGGCTTATTTTTAGTAATTATGTTGTGGAATAAAGTCCTCATAATTTAAATCAACTAAATCCCTCAAACCTATTTAATCACCGACACTAACAGGGCACATGTAAATAAACAAGTTAATAAATTCAATGCCGACGGCCTAGTACAATATACATCAAAGTTTGTACCTTAATCTTCTCTAGAGAACAAACGGCCTTCCTTTTTGTCATCAACCACGGAACACAAGCATAAAAACAACGAAAAAAGTACAAAAATGGACACAAATAAATCAGTTCAAAAGCCTACGCACTGACTCGTTGAACTTGTTAGGTTTTAGTTGTATTGGCAATGCTTTTGACAAAATAATTAATGTAAAAGAATAGGATTGTTGCAAAAGAGTTGTAAAAGTCAAGAAGTCTTTCGGATGGTTGTATAGATGAATTAGGAGTCCGTGGGTTCGAGTATGGAACTAAAATAAAGATTCATCGTATTTACGCTAGCCTGTAGCCTAATTAATGCTAGAGTGTCCAAAACAGAATCATTGTTTCGCCCACCTGTCGCCCGGCTTTCGCTCAAGCGACGCACCTCTCGTTCACCTGTTGCTAGCTTAGCGCTCGAGCGACGGTGTTTTTCGAGAAGCCCTAGTTTATTTTTTTCAAGAGTTTTATCTATCATATACTACTTAAACACCTCCTATAATAAATATCCAATGGTCAGTACGTTTTTTCGTGTGGTTGATCATTGTTTTGCATCCTTAAATCATTATTCCAAGATCCAAAAACACATTCAAATATTTAGATTAATATTTGGATTCTTAAGATCAATCAACCACAAGTTTGGAAAAAACATCAAATTCATATAATCCAAAAATCCACTTCCAAGACATCATCAAAAAGGTATTTTCTCGATAATGTTCAGAGGTTGTTGAAATTTAAGGGATGTTGGACCAGAAGCACAAGAAGAGTAAAAAATCGACGCATGATAAGTGTGTTTTTACACACTTATTTTACTATCAAAACATGAAAAATTGTTGGTTAATATGTTGAAATATGGTTTAATTCTATGATATTTATGTTTTGTAAGAAAACATGATGAATGTAGTGGAATTGAGAAGAAATACGGAAAAATGGACCAAAATGAAAGAAAATGAAAGTTTAGAGACTAAATCCTAAATATCCAAAAGTTGGTTAAGAAGGATAAATTGGGATTTGAAAAAGTTGGAATCTAATTGGTTGAAGACAATAGGCTTTGGACGAAGATTGAAGAAAAAAAATGCAAATATAGCGAAAATGACAAATTCAAAATTTGAGGACCAAATTGTAAATACTCAATAGTTGATTCAAACCACAAGAAGATACTTTGAAGATTTCTAGGAGACAATTGGATGTAACGGAACTTAAAAAGAAATGAAATATGATCAAAATATTATCAAAATCTATTTCCAATTCGCACAAGATATATTCCAGATTTTTAGCAGAATATTGAGACCCATTTTTTGTGTAGTAAACATCCTAATTGGAAGAAATCTATTTCTATCAAAGTTATATCCCTTTAAGTTATATTTTCAACTCACTTTGAATCGCTTAAATAGGATATCGAGAGAGAAAGTTATGACCAAAACATTGACTGTTGTGCACAAACAAAAAAATCCGTGCACGAAGGTGACTTTCCTTTCTTTTGGAAACCAATTTGGATGTGATTTTCATCCAATTTTCGACTCCTACAAATACTTAACAGTAGAATACATATTGGGAACGCCTCCNATATGACCAAAATAATGACTGCTGTTTAGAGAAAAAATATTCGCACGCGAATGCAACTTTCTTTATTCACTTGAAACTATTTTGAAAACCAAGCTGGATGTGATTTTCATCCAATTTTCGACTCCTACAAATACTTAACAGTAGAATACATATTGGGAACGCCTCCATACACTTTTCTATCATCTTTTGGCTCAGGATCTCCATGAAGAACTAAATAATTTGGTGAAGCCGGGAAGGAACTCATTGGATTTGGTGATTTCACATTTTTATTTATATAATTTGTTATTATTCTCATTAAACAATTCTAGGCTTAGATTTTCTCTTCATAAATTTATTTTGGAATTGGTTTAACTCTTATTAGATTTTTCATAGATATTAATAATGTTTTTTCTATCGAACGATCGAAATACTTGTTGAATTTTAATTTCATTTATTTTATTGGTGTGATTATTTACTGCCTTATGTTTAATGTATATGGTCGATTCATAATCTGATTTCAATAAAATATTGTGGAAATTGTTAGAGAAAATTTAGATTCTAAGGTTACATTTGAAGTAAATTGATTTTTAATGATAAATCTTCCGATTAGAGTGTCGGGATGAAAGCCTCTAATCGAGTTATAAAAAATGAATAATTGATGTTAAATGATTCAATCTAATTAAGAGAATTCAGNTCTAGAGTTACATTTGAATTAAATTAATTTTTAACGATAAATATTCCGATTAGAGTGTCGGGATGTAAGACTCTAATTGAGTTATATAAAATGAATAATTGAAGTTGAATGGTCCGATTCAATTGAGGGAATTCCAACGCTTTATTATTTTAATTCATTGATTTTAATTTCATTACTTGATCCATTGATATTTAAAGTTTTTCGAAAAACAAATCATTTTCAAACAATTCACAAAAAGCCCTAGTTTGTTGAACCCTTGAGTATTTCTCATCTCCATGTGGGTGTAATCATGGCGTTCTTGGTGTCTCACGGTAGATAAACAATTCCAGAAGATCGGGAGCAGGTATGAGTGAAGCATGTTCCACTGGGTCTTGGAGATTGCAGGAATTAGATCGACGAGTCCTATAGGTTTTCTAGACTGGATCATACTGTAAGTTTTATTGTCTATAATGGAAACTACTAGCTTGGTCCCAAAGTTTTTGCCCTGTTAAGGGTTTTCTCCGTCATCAAATCTAATGTTATTTATTATTGCGGCAATTCAACATAGGATAATTTGACTTGATTGAATAAAAATCTGGAACAATTAACAGTTTACTTGTTGCTTCTAATTGATAAATTTAATTCCGCGTTATTAACCTATTAGGTGATTTTAGGGTTGAACTAGTAACTTTCGAGTGGTATTAGAGCCAAATTTGATTCCTACCCTAGTTTTCTAGATGAGTAGTTCATTATCTGAACCACCATTTTTTTTATGGCAATAACTATACCTATTGGAAAGTTAGAATAAAAGTCTTTCTGAAATCGATGGATGAGCGTATTTGGTTGAGCGTAGTGAATGGTTGGACCGCCCCCATCTACCATAGTTGCAAGTGTAGTTATCCCTACTGATATTTCAACTTGGTCTAAGAATGATTTAGATGAGTGTAATTGGAATAGTAAAAGGCTTCATGCTCTATTTATGGCCATATCGCCGGAAGAATTTAGGCATGTAGACATATTTGAGGTTGCTAAAGAGGTTTGTGATATTTTACAGGACACACATGAGGAAACTCGCGCTGTTAAGAATTTTAAGTTATAGATGTTAACTACTATGTTTAAAGAAATTAAGATGAATGATGATGAGACCTTCGATGACTTCTATGCAAATTTGAATGACATAGTTAATTCTAGTTTTAACCTAGGTGAGAGAATTCTCGAGTCTAAAGTTGTCAACAAAAATCCTGAGATCATTACCTGAGAGATTTAGGCCTAAAGTTACAGCTATCACGGGGAGCAATGATCTAAAGGCTGTTAAGATTGATCTTTCCAAACTTATGAACTCGCGATATCTCAACCTAAGAAGAACAAGTCTATAACATTAAACACTTTTAGGGAAGAAGAGTATGATGCATTTGATTAAGAATCACTTAATGATGAAGATAGCTTACTTTGTTAAGAATTTCCAAAAAATGTTTAGAAAAAAAGAAAAAGACTAAATAGAGACATAGAAGTGATTCCAATGAGTTTAGAAAGATATCTAAATCTGTGAGATCTCATAAGTGTCAAGGTTTTGACCACTATAGAAGTGAGTACCCTATTGGTAAGAGAAATTAGGGTAAAGCTATGAATGTAACTCTCACTAATAACGAGTCTAGCTCGGATAATCAAAGTGGGTAGAGTGGGAAGTTTATGGCCTTCACTGCTAGGATTAAAAATGAATCTGATAAAGATAGTAAGAAAATTGAGGAAGTAGATAGTGGTGAGCAATTTGAGAAAAATTCTGAAGATGGGGATGAGATTCGTGAGGCTTATCAAAAATTCTTTGAAAATAGTCTTAAGATTAAGAAGGTGAATAAAGTTGTACTTAAGAAGGTCAATGAACTTGAGCTAGTTAGAGAGAAACTTGTAGCTGACCTTCAGGAGTCTACCTTATACCTCAGCAAATTAGAAATTGTAAATTGATCCCTAGAGTCTAAGATTAAAGATCTTACAAGTGAACTTGAGAAGTCCTCTAAGAAATTTAATGAGCTGACCGTTGAGAATGATAAATTAGAATTACAAGTTAAGAACCTTCTGAGGGAACTTGAATATTTCAAGTCTCAACTTCTTGCTTTGTCTAATGAATCTAAAAAATTAGACAGTCTTTTAGGGTTGAAAGCCCCGCTGGGAATAGGGAAGGCCTAAGATATAATTAGACCAATTATAATATGTCTAGTACTTACAAAACCATTTTTATCCCTGTAACCAACCAGCCTCGCATGTTCCTAATCCTGAATTCAAGAACAATGCTATCGTAGGACATAGGCCAACTAGACATCGTAGGACTTACCAACTTAGGAATAGATATTAATGACCACATAACTTTGGACCTATGTTTATCCCTACCTATTTCAATTGTGGCGAGTTAGGACATATAAGGCCTTGGTATCATAAATTTCTGAATAGAAATAGAAATCAGAATTTCACTAAAGTTAGAAATCAAGATTGTGATGGCCGAATTAACTTCCTTACTAATCAAGTGAGTTATTTGACCAAATTTATGACATAATGGACTCGAGATAAGTCTTCCACTAGTCAGTTTTGAGTGAAACAAAAAAGTGATCTTTAAAAAATTAAAAGATCACGGTGCTCTTAAAGGTAAGAGTGTTTGTATACTTAATTGATCAGGTATTTTTGATGCATTCTTATGCTTATTAATTGTGATTCATTCATTATTGCATGCATCTCATTTTATTTTATTTTTTGTCTTTTCAGGTAGTTTGAGTTTTTTCAAATAAAATAAATAAAAAATATATATAAAGGAGAAATTATTTACTACGTGAACATGTGCGTTGTGACCAATAATAAGTTTAATTGATGTATTGTAGCATATTTTCCATTACTTTATTTAGATTGATGTGGAATACTTAATATAAGTTTCTTCATATACCTTCTGCACTGCATACACTATGATCTTATGAGTAAGTTTTGATCGCATATGTGAGACTTAGGATGGCCGTCATTTGTTAGTAAGGTGACATTGAACATGGATTAACTTTAATTTAGTATACCTAAGCTCTAGTATATATCCTTAAATAAATTTAAAATGTTTCATCTTATATTCTTTTTTGAAATCTATGTGATTTAAGTAATTAAGCTCGAGGGGTTTCTCATAACATGATGCCCTATGATCAACTGACTTGAAATTATCGGCCCAAAACTCGTTACATGGGTCATCTTAATCGTTTAATGGGAAATAGTCTGCACATAAGATGTGAAAAATTGAAGAGAAATCAATGAGCTTAAAAAGAAATATATAAATTGTGTGAAAATATATATATGCTCTAAGTACGGGGAGAAAATAATAATATACATAAAAAATTAGCATTATTCACAGCTCATAATATGCATTATTGGTTTGAATTTCATTATTAGAGGAGTAAAACTATTTAACAGTGATGTTAAGCATGTCATTTCTCACAAATTTAAGGTGTAGAGTCTTGGTCACAAGAAATTAGTGGCACTTAACACACATGAGTCACTTATACAATTTACTTCATTTAGATTTGAACTGAGTATGTGAAAAAATTTACTAGATCATTGATTATGCTTGTACATGCTATCAACTGCATCTTTGAATTATTATATATTGTTGTTACCTTCGTCATTTGTGACAAAAATGGGGAGAGATGATGAGATGTATTTAAATTTTAGTTTATTTTGTAGTAAGGGAGAGTTGAATGGGAGATGATTTTTTTAATGCTTAGCTTTTTTGAATTTTGATGTTTTGTAATATTAATGTTTCATTTAGTGTTTTGATTAACATTAATATTGCTTCTCAATCTAACTAGCATAAGATATTTTGTTTCAATTATTATATTTCCTGTATCACGTGCTTTTACACTTGGTATTTGAGTTATTAATTTTAGGAAACATGCTTCAAGAAATGCAAGAGACGGAAATTCAATTTGAGTTTGGGTAAATTAGTTTTGTTTTTACATCCTTGACTTGTATTGTGTAATTTTGTCATAGAATGCTAAAGGGGGGAGATTATTATGTTTTAGTTGTATTGATAATTTTTTTAGACAAAAAAATTATTGTAAAAGAATGGATTGTTACAAAAGAATTGTCAAAGTTAAGGAGTCTTTTGGAGGGTTTTATAGATGAATTATGAGTTTTTGAGTTCGAGTATGGAATAAGAAAAAAGAGTTGTCGGATTTACACTAGCCTTTAGCCTAATTGATGCTCGAGCGTCCAAAGCAAAATCATTGTCGTCGCTCTCGCTCAAGAGACGCACCTTTCACTCACATGTCGCTAGCCTGGCACTCGAGCGATGGTGTATTCTGAAAAACCGAAATTTGAGTTTAACAAAAGTTTTATCTATCATATACTACCTAAACTCTTCCTATTATAAATTCCCAATGGTCAGTATGTTTTTGCTTGTGGTTGATCATTGTTTTACATCATTATATCAATGTTCCAAAATCCAAGATCAATCCAGATATTTAGATTAACATTTTAATTCTTGAGATCAGTCAACCACAAGTTTGGAAAAAAAAATCTAATTCATATAATTCAAAACACTCTCTTCTTAAATATCATCAAGAATGTATTTTTTCAATAACTTCCAGATTGCTGAAGATTGAGGGAGGTTGGACCAGAAGCATAGAAAAAGTACAAGAACGAGATGTTCTTGGTGTTCCTCGAGAGATAGATAATTTCAAAAGATCGGGAACAAGTGTAAGTGAAGCACGTTACAGCGGGTTTTCAAGATTGCAGGAATTAGATCAGTGAGTCTAGTAAGTTTTTTAGGCTAAATCATACTGTAAGTTCTTATTGTTTATTGTGGAAACTACTAGCCTGGTCCTAAAGTTTTTGCCTTGTTAAGGGTTTTCTCCGTCATCAGATCTTGTGTTATTTACTGCTTTATTTATTATTGTGACAATTCAACATAAGATAACTTGACTTGATTGACTAAACATTTAGAACAATTAAAAAATGACTTGTTGCTTTTAATTGATTTTAGGATTGAACTAGTAACTTCTTCCAATAGAAATGCCTCCAATAGAAGAGGAGAACCAAAAGATGACAGAAAACCTCAATAGAAGAGGAAAACCAGAAGATGCTTGAAAAAGAGCAACAAACTCGTCAACGGCCGATGGTGGACGATGTCGATGGTTGATCGACGATTTGAATCAAATTTTAAAATATTTGAGAAAGAGTGAGAGAAAATTCTTGCATATCTCTGATAAGTAATTCTTTTTCCTATTTTTAATATAAAAAAAATTAAAAAGTTTGGTGGGGCAATAACTTACCCTTCCTCATATGTACCTTCGTCCCAGCACACATGCACAATTTATGCCTCTATAAGAAGAAAAATGTAAACACAATTTCAATTACCGTGGAAGGATACTCAAATCAACACTACCCAAGTTATCAGAATTAGCAGCACACATAATGATGCAGAATGAAAAGTATATTTAGGCATAAACGAAATCAAATCAATTAGAATATAATTTTCCATTGTTGCATTATTTATTTTGTCAAGATAGTTGAGTTTGTCTCTTTTTTTAAAAGGAAATCATAGTTTTCCTTATCAGATGTAATTTTCCTTTTCGATGTAATTTAGAACCTATAAAAAGAGGTTCTATAATTGTAATAAGACAGACTTAAATATTTAATAAGAATAAAATCTTCTTCTCATTTCTCTCTTTCTATTTTATTTCTTCTTAATTGTTCTTCTTCTTTGCAATCATCATCAATTTGGTATCAAAGCTTAATGATCTCCTCTACTTGCTCATCGTGTGCCTGTTACAGTTTTGTGGTAATTGCAACAACCTTCCAAACCACACAAACCATATTCCACACAACATAAACCATTTAACATTAAAAGTCCAAATCATATACACTTCATCCACCACCAAATATCACCATAAATTCTCAACCCAAAATAGTAGCAACTCAACACGAATCTTTCAATAAGCACTTCTTGTTTCATTTTCGTCTATTGCTTTTTTTTAAAAAAAAATAAAAAA
>CAIGRP010088252.1:0-14580 GCA_903798385.1 Fraxinus cuspidata
GAAGAAACTGAACTAAGAACACTGTACCTAAAAGAAAAGCTTGCAAAGATGCAAGGAAAATCATGTAATCGATCGGATAGTGAAGTTAGTAGTTAAGATCCTTATTCAAATGTTATATGCATGGACATCTTAAACAATATGGACGGCATTTCCAATAGGTTGTTTGTTGAGTATGCAGAGGAGAATATAGTTTTTCAAGATATATTGGAGCCAGATCAAGATCAAGAAGTCTTACATTTTGATGCTAGTCAAACAGCTCAAATGGGACAAGTCAGGGATAAAATTGCACTACATGTGTGGAATGACTACACAAGACGTCGTACATGACTCTATGGATTTATTTAATAATTTGTTTAGTAGCTGCTTATTTTGTCATGACACGTAAATTTCTAATAGTATCGATTGAACTTTTTTATCAAATTTAATTTATGTTGTTTTTTTTATATCTCGGAAAAATATTTTAAGATTCACCGACTTCAAAATTTATATATCATTTAATATTATATTAACATTAAACTATTATAATGTATTAAATAATCGGATTTCTTGAATAAATTATTATTAAAAAAATATTCTCAAAATATCTAAGTAAACGCATTTTTCATTTTTATGTTTTGAGTAACAGTTTTTCAGAATGACAAAAAGAATGCATTTTCAGTAATTTCAAAATGACCACTCAAAACACAAAATGAATTCAAAACTCAAAACTGAAACACAAAGAGAACAGCCCCTAAGTGTTCACAACAATTCATGCATTCTTGTATATTTGCATTCGTCGGAGGGAAATAGGCGAGCCATATATGAGAGTATGTTCAATATTACTCGAAAGAGATTGTTAGATATAATATGAACATTGATTCGTCAAACTTCAACCGTGTTGTCAATTTGTGAAATTGTGGTTAAAAAAGGCCATTGAATGGGGATTCATGATCCCAATGCATTTTTCATTCATTGAATTTAACAACTCGTTTTATAACATCATTTTGCATTTTAGTTCACTTATTTTACTTGCAAGCATTTTAGTAAATTAGTGTAGTCATAATTTTCATTACAACATAAACATGATACTTACTTGATTCAGTTAATGTCAAGGTAGAAAAAATTTGAATTAAATCAATCATTATGGGAACAATATTCGGAACTCCAAATTTCACTCTATTACTTGTTACGAACCACACACTTACAGTAATTTTTATTCGAAATATATTTTCATGAACAACTGGTGATTTTGTCACAACATCCAGAACTTGTTTAATGTATTCATCTCCTAGTTCTGAGAAGGCTACATGCTTTATGAAAGCGGACTCCTAAGTGATTGAAACTATTGCAGAATAATGATTCACAATGATAGTGTATTTTTTACACTTATTTGGAGCTTAAATAGCAATATTTGATAGTTCTTTTAGTAAAATATATTCTAAATTGTTGTATTTTATGTTTAATAGGTGAAGACTCTATCAATGAAAAGGAATTGAAGACTTGGAAGCAAGCATTAATTTTTTTTGGGGAAGAAAAATCAAGTTTTTGACAACTTCAATTGGAGAATCAATCACGTTTCTTCAATTTTTGTGATGTCGTTCGACTTTTATTTGTTTAATTTCAATATTATGCTACACTAGATTTTTACATTGCTAAAATATCGATAAATCACTAATTTGAAATTTTTAATATTAATTAATTAGTTTGACGTTAATTAGTTTGAATGTTTATTATGGTTTAGCATGCTTTTCAATTAATTGACCATTAGTTGAATTGTTTGTGAATTTTACTGTCATCAAGAGAGAAATATGATCGTTAGCACGTATTAATAAGCATTGTGAGGTTCGATAAATTATAGAGATATACATCTATGCTTCATATAATTTTTAGATGTTCTAACTCGTTTAATACTTTTTTATTTGTTCGTATCTTTTATAGAGATATAGAAATGTCACATATATGATTAGATTTAATTTCTATTGAAAGAAATTTTTAAATAAATTTGGAACTTTAATGAAATTGCATGATAACAATTGGTCATTTTAATTGTTCTACTAAAAATTGAATAATAAGGTGGATTATACATCTTAGCAATACATCTCAAAAATTTGATAAATTTTTACTTTGATTTTTAGTACGTGGTAAATTAGACATAGTTTGTTATTCGATTAAGTGTATTATTAACTCTAATTCGATAAAACACGTAGTTCTCCTAGGTATAACACTCTACACACTACTATATTATTTGATCATGATCTCGTTCACTTGCGGAAAATCAAACGATAAATTTTTCTACGCCTTTGTCGAGGACTATAGTTTTTGATAAGTTTAGTTAATTTTAACTTTAATCTAAATTTTACTTTTTTTTTTTAGTTTAGTTCATTAGAAAAACATTATAGTGTTTCATACTTCCTTTTTCAAGACTTTGTATGCGAAGTTCTAGAATCGGCGATCGTGATCAATTTGACCTGGAAATCGAACGAACATTCAACATTAAAAAGACAACAATTGGAAACACACCAAAACAGAAAGAGGAAGACATGGTAGAGGAAAATCGGAATCAAATAGTCATCAGGGCTAATATGGAAGCAGCACAACCGAATGTTACTGTAGCTAATGAAAATGCAAGGTATATCCAGTGTTTCGTCAAGCAAACTTCCCCCTGAGGACTGATGTGATCACACATGTTCCAAAACACGTTACAATTGCTTAGGAGAGCGTCAGAGAATCCCAACGCTCATATATTAAGATTTTCGGGCAAGTGTGCAACTATCGAGTATCCAGGGATGTCTGGTGAGCTATCAGACTGAAGCTTTTCCCATACACCTTGAGAGACTCAGTCAAAGAGTGGTTAGAGAGACTCAGTCAAAGAGTGGTTAGATACTTGTCTACCTCAGAGCATCGCTACATGGAACCAATTGAGGTAGAAATTTCTTGATAAATATTTTTCAGCAAAAATGAATGCAAAGCTGATGGACGAGATTATCACATTCCACAACTGGATTCAAAATGCTTTTTAGAGGTTTGGAGACGATTCGAAGGTTTACTTCGTAAATACCCACAACATGGATTGCAGAAATGGTGTCACGTGCAGTACTTCTACATTGGTCTAGATTCGATAAGCAGGGCTAATGTAGACTCTGCATGTGATGGTTCTATCACAAAAAGAACCGCAGATCAAGTCTACAAAATAATGGAGGATTTGGCATTCACCAGTGCACTTTGGCCTATTGAAAAGATTAGTGGAAATAGAGCTGTTGGGGTATTCGAAATTGATTCTTTAAAAGAAATTTCAGTAAAGTTGGCATCATTAGCACAAAAGGTGGACCAGATGAACGTAGCCCAGACAATAGGATCAAAATGCAAATATTGTGGAGGGAACCACGAGAGTGTTGATTGTAATGTATGGTCTCCTTTTTTTTCAGAAAGTGGAGGATGTAAACTACACTCGAAATTATAAAAGACAACAACACAATCCAAATCCTATCACCTATTATCCAGGCATGAAAAATCACCCAAGTTTTCAATTGAGTAATAACTAGGGTGCTCAGACCACACTACGGCAAACTACACAGCAAAGTTTTCAACAGAATGAGAAGAAGCCTTCATTAGAAGATCTTGTGACTAATTTGGTAAAAATATCTATTTAACACATGCAACGTACGGATAAGAGCTTGCAAGTTTAGGGAGCTACCATAAAAAATTTTTGGAAAATCAGATGGGACAGATAGCAAATGCACTTTCAGATAACTACTGAAACGAATCCAAATGAGCACTGCAAGACCATAACTACTCTCAGTGGGTACTGTTACCTTGGATAAATGTGAAGAGACCAATTACTATAGGAGAAGGTATCTATTATGGTTGAGGAGTAGTTGAAGGAATCTGAGAAGTACAAAGAACAAGAAAACATCAGAGAATCCAAAGGTTAAGGTAATCTCTCCCGCCAAAGAAATCGTTCAACCATTCCCATTTTCACATAGGCTACAGAAGCATAAACTAGACAAGCAGTTTTCGAAATTCATTGAGGTATTCAAAAAGCTGCATATCAACATATTTTTTTTGGATGCACTTGCACAAATATCCAGCTACGCAAAATTCATGAAGGAGATACTTGCAAACAAGAAGAAACTAGAGGACATGGGGACAGATATGTTGAACGAAGAATGTAGTGCCATCTTACAAAATAAGCTACCGCCTAAACTAAAAGACCGAAAGAGTTTTACTATCTCTTGTACCATTAGTGACATGAAATTTGATAAGGTTCTTTGTGATTTAGGTGCATTAACCTTATGCCTTACTCTATTTTCAGGAAACTAAACTTAGGAGAGGAAAAGGCAACATCGATCTCTTTGCAGCTGGCAGATAGGTCAGTAACATTTCCCAGATGAATTATTGAAGATATACTGGTGAATGTAGATAAATTTATCTACCCAGCAGATTTCGTCATTTTGGACAAGGTGGAGGAGGACAAAGACGTGCAATTGATATTGAGAAGACCATTCATTGCAACATTTCAGGCCTTAATAGATGTTCAGAAGGGACAATTGATGCTGCGATTGAATGATGACCAAGTAACATTTAACGTCTTCAGCGCAATCAAGTACCTTACAGAATCAGATAGTTGTCTGCGCATTGATATGGTAGATTTGGCTGTGGAATAGACTTTAATTCTTGAGCACCCTCAAGATCACTTGGAGAATCTTCTTATACACACAAGATAAAAAGTCAACAGTAGAAGAGATAAACCAGACCGCCTACATTGTAGAGTCTACGCTGCCCATCAGAAGAAGATAGTTTGAAAAACTTGGTGAAGGACCTATTAAACAACTACTTTCTATTCAGAAAGCACTAAATCTCGAGCTCAAGCAACTACCATCACATCTAAGGTATGTTTACTTGGGAGAGTCATCTGCACTCCCAGTGATTATTGCAAATGAGATGATCGAGTTGGAAGAGCAGAGACTACTAAGAGTTTTGCAAAAACATAAAATAGCTATTAAGTGGTCCATAGTAGACATTAGAGGTATTAGTCCATCTATATGCATGCACAAAATCTTGATGGAAGAAGAGTATAAGCCAACGGTGGAAAATCAGCGCAGATTGAATCCCACTATGAAAGACGTAATGCGAACAGAAGTATTAAAGCTCCTTGATGTAAGCATCATATATCCAATCTCTGATAGCAAATGGATTAGCCCAATTCATGTTGTGCCAAAGAAAGTAAGGATTACATAGGTAAAGAATGAGAATAATGAGCTGATATCGACGAGGTCAGTCACAGGATGGAGAATGTGCATATACTACAGGAAGTTGAATAATGCAACTCGAAAAGATCACTTTCCCTTGCCCTTTATTGATTAAATGTTGGAAAGACTTGCGGGGCATTCACATTACTGTGCTTGGATGGGTATTCAGAATATAATCAAATTGCAGTTGCTCCAGAGGATCGGGAGAAGAATACATTTACGTGCCCCTATGGTACCTTTGCATAAAGAATAATGTCATTTGGGTTATATAATGCTCCTACCATATTTTCGAGATGCATGATGGCAATCTTTCCAAATATGGTGGAGAAAATCATTGAATTCTTCATGGATGACATTTCGATATTTGGTTTATCATTTGAGAGTTACCTCTCAAATTTGGGAATGGTCTTAGGCGATGTGAGGAAACAAATTTGGTGTTAAACTGGGAGAAGTGCCACTTCATGGTGTAAGAAAGAATAATACTGAGGCACATAATTTCAGCAAATGGTATTGTTGTGGATAAAGCAAAGATTCAGGTAATAGAAAAGCTATATCTACCAATTTTAGTTCAGGAAGTAAGTAGTTTCCTCGACGATGCAAGGTTCCATAGGAGGTTTATCAATGATTTCTCCAAAAACCCCAACCCATTATGTAGCCCACATCAAAAGGATATACCATTTAATTTTTCTGGTGAGTATTTGACATCCTTCAACACTCTTAAAGAAAAGTTAATTTCAGAATCGTTTATAGCTGCACTAGACTGGGAACTGCCATTTGAGTTGATGTGCGACACCAACGTCTATGCAGTAGAGGTAGTACTTGGTCAAAGCAATGATAAAGTTATCCATGCCATATACTACGTAAGTAAGACTTTGATAGAGGCATGGCTGAATTATGCAACCATGAAAAAGGAGCTACTAGCCATTATGTTTGCTTTCGATAAATTTAGATTATATCTCATGGGACAGAAGGTAATTGTCTACATAGATCATGCAGCTTTGAAATATCTAATGCCTAAGAAGGATACGAAGCCTAGGCTGATTTAGTGGATACTTCTCCTTCAAGAGTTTGACTTGGAGATTCGAGACAAGAAAGGCAGTGAAATTGTGATAACATACCACCTTTCAAAGCTTGAATAGGCATAACACAAGGATGAGGGTAGTATAAATGATTCTTTCATAGATGAGCGCATCTTTGTTGTTGAGTGTGGGTCATAGTATGCAGACATAGTGAATTACTTGACGTGTAATGTGCTTTCACCTGAGTTAACACATTACTAAAGAGAGAAGTTCTTTTTGGAGTTGAAATATTATTATTGGGAGGACCCCATATTATACAGGAGGGGTGCTGATCAGATAATTCAAAGATGTGTTCCAAATGAGGAAATCTCTCAGATTCTGGAGCATTGTCACTCTTCAGCTTATACGGGGCATTTTGGGTCTTCGAATACAGTAGCGAAAGTTCTACAATCAGTATTTTATTGGCTCTCACTATATAAGGATGCTCATGAATATATAAAACATTGTGATCAATGCCAATATACATGGACTATCTCCAAAAGGCATGAGATGCCTTTGAATTCAATTCAAGAAGTGGAACTCTTCGATGTTTGGATGGGACCATTCCCATCCTCTTACAATAATCAGTACATTTTGGTGGCAGTTGACTCTGTATCAAAATTGGTAGAAGCAGTAGCAGTACCAACTAATGATACTCGAGTTGTTAACAATTTTTTGAAGAAAAACATATCCTCGTCCTTTGTCACCCATGGAACCATTATTAGTGATCGGGTAAACACTTCTCCAACAGGCTCTCGTAGTTCGTATTGGCAAAATATAAGGTAAGACAACAAGTTGATGCACCTTATCATCCAAAACAAGTGGCAAGGTGGAAGTGTCAAATAGAGAACTGAAAAGAATATTGGAGATGACTGTGAATAGTTCGAGAACTGATTGGTCAAGGAAGCTTGATGATGCACTGTGGGCATATCGAACTGGTTACAAAGCACCAATCGGCATGTCACCATATCGCTTTGTGTTTGGAAAAGCTTGCCACCTTCCAATGGAGTTGGAACATTGAGCGTATTGGGCAGTAAAGCAGCAGAACATGGACATGACAACAGCTAGAGAAAAGAGGATGCTACAGTCGAATGAATTGGATGCTTTTGAGAATGCAAAGCTATTATAAGGAAATGACAAAGAGACTACATGATAAATACATCCAGAGGCTTGAGTTTACTCCAGATCAAAGAGCTTCTCATACATTCAACAGAACAATACGAAGAGTACCTTCTTCTTTTTCTTCCCCGTCCCCTTATATTCTTATTTATATATTATGACATTGAGGTCAATGTCGGTTTTAAATTTAGGGTAGGAAAAACTTTGAATTTTTTACTTTTCATATGTTTTCGAGTGTTTGTGTGTTTGTTTTTCGTTATTGACTTAGTATATAATAGAAAAATACAAAAACAAAATCAAAGAATTTGAAAAATGGCAAATAAAAATAATAATAAATAGTTTCTTGTTTTAGGCTATGTGCTTGTGTGTGTTAGATAGTTGACTGACAATGATGATTAAATTTGAAATTTGATGTTGATTTAGGAACTATAGATATGATTCATGCTAGACTAATTAAGACTTAATCTTGCAAAACTTGATATTACACGTGCACTAGAATTAAGTTTGACAGTGTGATGCTATGAGTTTATTCATATAATTGATAAGTTAATATAGTTGGACATAGATGATTTACCTAAATCATACGAAATTACTTGTCATTAGACCAAATTTAGCACATTTTGAGGGTGATTTTGCTGTTGTAGGAAGATACGGATGTGGAAAGGGAATCCATGTGTAAAAATTTTTGTGTGGATTGTTTTAGATTAACAGGGATAAAATTGGGCGAAAATCTTAAATTGGAGGTCAGTTTGTTTGAATATGTGTTTAAAAAAGGACATTGCATTGATCAAGACATAAATTTTTTTTATGTGAAACTTCTCTTCGAAATCTTTTTGACTTGGGTTATTAAGCCTGTAAGGAAGTTTAAAATCTGGTGCCCTAAAAGTCATCTTACTTCTGAGTCATCTGCCTAAAACCTATTACATGGGTCATTTAGAAAGTTTAAGTGAGAGAATGCAAAAAGAAAAATATTTTTTGAAAATCCGAATAAACAAGTGCATAATAATAATAATAATAATAATAATAATAATAATAATAATAATAAATGTATTGGTTAAGCTACAAACACTTGTTTGAGAAAATTTGACTTGTGATGAAGAATAATTAGCCTAATTGAGTCTTGGAGGTGGAAATCCTTGTTTATTGATGTGTTAACTCACAATTAGAAAAGTCTACATGAACTAGAGACGGTGAGGATAGTAATGAAAAATTCAACATTAGATTACACATTGGGAAATAGTGAAAAAAGAACAAGTTTTGGGTGTGTAAATCATACAAGATGTGAAATGATATATTTGACTACAGATGGTCGAAAATTAAAGCAACTTGTAAAGTCATTATTGTATACTTAGTTCTTCACACACACATGTTGATTTTGCATTGGAAGAGTAGATATTGGTTTGGTATTGTAACTTTGAAGCGGTTTGTAGATTTAGTACTGTAATTTCAAATATTGTGATAAAAAGTTAGATTGTCTAACCAAATATTTTTGTATGATTATGTGTTTTTTGTTATTTAGGTTATAATTTTGTTTGAGTACAAACAAATATCTAAGTTTGGGGGTATTTGATAAGTGTATTTTATACACTTATTCGGAGTCTAAAATAACAAAATTTTTATAAGTTATAATTTTGTTTGAGTACAAACAAACGTTTAAGTTTGGAGTATTTGATAAGTGTATTTTTCACACTTATTCGGGGTTTAAAATAGTGATATTTGATAGTTCTTTTAACATAATATATTCCAAATTGTTGTATTTTATGTTTAATAAGTGAAGACTCTATGAATGAAAAAAAAATTGAAGACTTGGAAACAAGCATTAATTTAATTGGGCATTGAAATTAATTGGACTTTTGATTGGATTAAAAATTTAGTTAATACATATACACAAATATACACACACTGTGGATGAGGAAAACTGCAAGGGAAATATATATACACGCACGGTAGCCAAGAAATAAGTACACACGCAGGGAAAAAATCAAGTTTTTTACCACTTCAATTGGAGAATCAATCACGTTTCGCCAATTTTTGGTGACGTGGTTCCACTTTTATTTGATTAATTTCAATATTATGTTAGGCTATATTTTTGCATTACTAAAATATAGATGAATCATTGTTTTGAAATTTTTAATATTAATTAATTAGTTTGACGTTAATTTGTTTAAATGTTTATTATGGTTTAGCATGCTTTTCAATTAATTGGCTATTAATTGAATTGTTTGTGAATTTTATTGTTATCGAGAGAGATAATAGGATCGTTAACACGTAATAATAAGCATTGTTAATATCGATAGAGGATACAGATATACCCCTATAACCTAAGTCCAATAATAAATGTTGAGCATGAACAAAACTTCCGTCACTCACCCGATCCTGATGACAAAGTGTGAGCATGAATACAACATCCATAACCCGGGCTCGATTACAAAGCTTGAGCACGAATATAATCTTCAAATAAATGGATCAAGGTATGTTCTCGTGCCCTTTCGATGCTCAAATTAGCGAAATGGGGAAAAATGTGTGAAATTATGAACTAGATTAGTATAAGACATATCTGAATAATGAACAAAGGACTTGGCTTTATAGAAATAGGCAATACAGTCCTGATAAGATTAGGTCATTTGAATACCTTATCTGCTCAGAAGTCCTAAAGGACGTAATCAGAGTCCTCGAAGGGCAGATATTAGAGATTAATGAAGACTATTGGACTGTTGTGGTAGGATGGCTCTACGACTCTAGTGGTTGAGTTATTCTAGGTTAAGGAACCTTGAAGAGAGAAAGCAGTAAGGGCGGAATTGCTTAAGGACGTCGGGGAATATGACCCTCTGATATCATGGTCTTGCCTTCCTCGCAGTAAGCTCGTCATAGACCTCAACGACGATGCTTTGGTCCAAGGAGGCACCTTGAAGATTATCATCACCTCGAGCTCGAGATCACTCCGGTTGGAGTTACCTAAATTTTACTCATCAGTGATGGCCAACTAAACAATTCTCATCAATTTAGAAAATATTAGATGACAGAATAGTAGAAAACTTTGAAATTCAAATAGTTAGTTAAGAAAAAATTAAAATTAAAGCTGAATATAAATTCAGCCGTTACCGAATTCCATGTGGGAACTTACGGAAGAGAGACGAGCCAGTTTCTTATGCTCTTTGCTACGTACGAGTCCACAATATAAGCATATCTACATCCACATCTCTTTCTCTTCCTTTAATTTATTGTGAACGGAGAACAAACTTATAAACTAACCACTAAACATATCTATATTCAAATTAGCCTAAAATTAGATTTTCCGTAAATTTTTTAAAAAAGTTGATGAAATATGTTTTTGAAAAGTAAGGAAATTAAAATTAATTATTGTTTTTTACTTAGAATAAAAATCTAAAATTTCATTCATACGAAACAGGGGCTAAATGTTGCACAACCACCACTACAAATGGCCTAAGATAAAAAAAAAAAATGTAATTTATAATCAATTGTAGGACTACTGCTTAGACTGGTATTAGGCATTACTAATTTTACATAGTATTACTAAACTTCTGTTTGGTGTAGATTAAAATTAAATTTTTAATATTTTTAATAAAAGTTGATGAAATGTGTTATTCAAGATTTTTATATTTAAATAATTTGATTTTAAAAACCAAATAGGGGCTAAGCATAGTAACGCTCACAATTTATACAAGGTTGTACAGATGAAATCGGACATTTCAAGACACGTGTGATTGAGATATTGAAAATGAGTTGGACACAGGACCGACCCTGAGGTGAGGCGGATGAGGCCTGCGCTTTAGGCCCAAAACTGGAGGGGACCTCATTTTTTGGCCTAGGCTTTTTTTTTTGGTATATTCCAGTCTAGCCCAAAACCGAAGGGTTGAATTTTAGCCCAATTAATTTTTTTTAATTAAATGTTAAACGAATCATTCAATGAGTATCTTCCCCTTTCATTTCAATTCCAAGTCCAATCGTGAATCGTCGCGACGCCACCGACACCGATCTCTCCACTCTTCTTCTGTCCAACCTTCCTTTCCCACCCTTCTTACTTCTTAGGCACCACTCTTTCACAAATCTTGCGGTCCATTTTTCAAAAAAACTCTAACCGTGCGGACTGTGAGTCGCTCTTTAAGGTCGAGCGTCGATTGGTTGGCAGTGTTTGTGTACTGTAGCTGGTACAATGGTACTTCTACCAGTGCCATAGACAATTGGAATTGTCTCCAGACTCCATTCAAACCAGGTTTTAATGCTCTGGTAAATAATTGAAATTTATCTAAGATTTGTTCAATTTATATTTGTAACAAACTACCTGTAAGCACATAGCTCTAGTCCTTTTAATTAAATAAAATAATTTTTGAAATCCTGAAATGGACTCCTAGATTTGAAACTCGAGTAAAACTATAACTCTGTAAGGTTACTAAATTGGAAAACTGGGATGCCAAATGAAGAGAAACGAATATTATAGTAAAACATAATAATAATAATTCAATCTTAGATGTTAAAGATGGAAGACCTCTATTGGATGGTATTATTGTAGAGGAACTTATCCTTCAAATGCCCTTCGATTGCATTTGGCAGCTCCATGTTTATGCAAATTTTTGTATGTTATTTAACTGTAAAATACAATTTATAATTTGCAAAAATAGTCTAAATCAAAAACTTGTGACTGTAGAGCATATGCCCTATTGATTAAATGCCTCACCTTTGCCTTCACCCTTAAAACACAGCCCGCGATGAATTAATAAGAGAAAGTAGTAGTACTTAGCGTTCTTGCAGATAATTGCTTATCATTTCAAACATTTAAACTTTTACATAATAAAGAAGTCATACTATTGGTCTCATCAAGTAAATCAAAGGCTATTCATGATAATCGCTTATGCACTTAGAATGCATCATATGACTTAAGGATGAAGATAATTGAAGGAAAAAACTTTATAGGATGTTAGATGATAAAATAGAAAAACAATTTTTTTTTTTTAAGGAAAAAAACATATGGAGCACGTTTGTGTGCTTATATACGTTTGACTTCAGGCCTCCATGTTAGAAGATTATTTGACTTCAGTCCTTCATGTTCAATTTTGATTTCAGACTTGTGATATGTGACGGTGGAATTCTCAAGGGTACAATTCCATAAATTTGCCGAAATTTCACTTCTTAAGTAAGCAATGACTTGCTCTAACTTGATATTGAAAATGTTTGAAGCATTGTTGGCTTATATGAATGATTATTACAGCCTAGAAGATCAATTGCACAGGCGCACGTAATAGCTGTATTGAAAACTTTAATTGTGAGATGATTGAAATATTGTGTTATTATTTTTTAGGCTAATAATTGGGCATTAGATATAAGCGAAGCGAATAGTATTTAACTGATTATTTGAACTCTTGTGAGTTTTGTTACTTTATAATATAAATATTTTGTTCTTTACATTTGTTTGATGTTCTACTGTTCATTTTTAATTTAACAATATGTTACATAATACACTGTTGAATTTTGCATTTACGTTGATTTTGGGAGGGAGGGCCAATTTTGGGAGTTCGCCTCGAACCCAAAAAATCACATAATCAACTCTGGTTGGACACATATATATTTTAAAAAAAATTATAGTCAAACAAGGACATTCAATTTTTATGAGAGGGAGAAATGTGAGGTATATAAATAGCATCGCTCTATCCAAAATGGAAATGGAAATGTTAGCGTCTTTTTAACTGTTAATTAATTCTAAGTAAATATGCATGCATGTTTATTCCTAACAGGAAATGAATATTGAGAAGCAACTGCTGCTGATTCATAATGATGGGACGTAAAAGCCTCTCGGATCCTAGCAGCAAGAGAGGTAGACCATACTGGGGTTTCGTCGAGATGGTTACCACCAAAAGCGAAGATATTAAGCTTGCTCTCAAAGGAGGTTTTAATTGCCCTAATTACATTAATTTGATAATTGTTTATCCAGTATTTATATAATATTTAAATTTCAATGGCAGAGGAGTATGATACAGCAACAAGAGGCCACAGATACAAACCTCCTGCAAGAGCGTTGGCAGAAAGCATATATCGGATTTTACGACACAATCGAGGACGAAAACGAATGCACACCCATTTGGTTTACAAGCTTGAATATCCACCCGAAGATGAGAAGAGCGAATCGCAGGAATCGCTTAACATTGACCGTGAAGTTTCGTTTAAGATCCAGATAATGAACCCGGATCAATTCGGTAGTAATAGTTCAGTGTTCCGAGGACTTGAGAGTAAGAGGAAGGCCACTTTTCCGGTGCATTTGCAAGGACAATTTGGGCATTTGCGATACCACCCGTCTGATCCACCTGATTTTCTCAACTATGAAGGATGTGAGTTTCTGTTGATATCAGCTTCTGATAATATTGAAGAACTGGGGTTGCAGCTGGAGACGGAGGTAGAGGCACAGAAACAGGATCAACACGAACGCTAGTTGCTTTGATTTGGTTAGAACTTTTGGAGAGACGGCTTCTACCCGTGCCTCTCTCAAAGGCACCTGGGTTTAAATACCCCCTCGTAGACGGAGAGAAAAAAAAAAGTAAGTATGCGCGCGTAACACCCCCAACTTTTGAGATTTTCATCTTTTTTCTTTTTAAAGTAATGCATGTGAGTGACGCGCAAGATATGATGATGGGTAGGGGTTCCTAAGGGGTCACCTGACCCCACAACTTTTGGGAATTTTTGTTGTTTATTCAATAAAGTCATGTTTGATATTGATTGAAATCTAAATTAAAGTTAATAATTAATTTTAATAACATATTTTATGGAATTCATAATTATTTAACTTTTATCAAAACTTACTAAAACTTTGATTTAATCTCTATCAAATATGGGCAAAATCACAATAAATTTGAATTTTTCTCTTTTCACTTGCTCTCTTTTACTCTTTTTCTCATGCCCCTTAACAAAATCTTAACATTTCTAATTTTTTAAAATTTGTATATAATTTCTATACAATTATCACATTCACTACGAATCTTCACTTTCCAATCAAATTTTCAAATAGTTAGAACCTAAATTTGCATTTTCTTCTATCAAACTGTATATATAAAATGTATATGAACTCATAATATCCAGTTTGACTTATATTTAACGAATTATGTTTATTTGATTGATTATTAATATTGAATATTAGATACTTTCGATTATTTGAATTGATTGTTTGT
>CAIGRP010088260.1:0-11920 GCA_903798385.1 Fraxinus cuspidata
TTTGTTTGTTGTTCTACTGTTCAGTATTAAGTTAGCAATGCATTGCATAATACACTGTTCGATTTTGCATTTATGTAGATTGTGGGGGCCCAATTTTGGGCGTTCGCCTCGGGCCTCGAAAATCTCAGGACCAGCCCTGCTGCGAGAGAAATGGAAAGGGGAGAGAATGCCAGAGGTGTCTGTTGCAGCCCAACCAAAAGATTTTTGTGAGTGTTCTGTTCCTCCCATTCTCTCTCTCTAGTCACAGTTCCCACGCTTCTCTCTTGAGCATCAACCCAACAGCAAATGACAATATATAACGCTGGGGTTGAGTGGGGTTTATTAGATGAATTGAGGTGTTGACTTAGAGCTTGATTCGATCCATTTAACACCACAAATTATAGTTTGTAATTTTTATGTAAGGTGAGAAATATATGGCTTTGTTTAAGCCATATTTTCATTTTCATTCTTGTTCTTCTACTCATTTTCAACCACATTTTTCAATAAAATAATATAATCCATTACATCAATAACTTTTTTTTCTTTTTCAACCACATATCCACCATCACATCACAAAAAAAATACATTATCTCCTAAAAAATGTGCATCAAACACACTCTATAAACAGATAAGATTGAATTAATTATTACTCATCCATTTTGGAGGCTAAACTAATTCAGAAAATATCTGACCTCAAAATTGGGTGTGATTATGGAATTAGTGTTGATAATCAACCTTGGGGTTTGTTTGAATCCTATTTTTTGGAAGAATGAATTTTGAATAATGATTTTTTAAATAATGTATGAGTAAATAATATGGAAATTTTTTTAATTTACATGTAAAATTATTTTTCAAAAAAAAAATGTGGTTCAAAATGAGTGAGAAAAAATGAATTTTTGAATGATGTAACTCAATTATATGGGCATATATACTGTCAATTTTGGAAGCTTTTTTTCAAGAATTATTAAAGCTCCTTCATGTGAGTATACTGCTCAGAGAAATATTTATTTCATTCATGTTGGATTGATATGGGCTTTTGCCATGAGGCCTTTTGAACTATTTGGGCTATTTTTGTCATGGGTTTCTTTTGACCTGTTGACATAACCTCATTATCTTTATCTGCGTCAACATCATTATTTTTACCCAATGCAAATTGCTTATTTGGTATTGGAATAAATGTGTACAAAATGCACTTAGTCTAGTTGACATGACTTGAATTATTGGCAGATGTTATTCCAATTATATGTCAATTGATTGGCTGTTGTATTTTCATAGGCCACGAACGAACTAAAAAATTAGTCACTTTTCATTTATTACTCATGTTGCTTATCTCTTTAAGCTTAGCCAAACATGCACTATGATTTATTAGTTTTTGAATGCACAGAAATTTAGCCCTGTTTGAGCCCATTTTTCGAGAAAAATATATCGTTAAAAGTGATTTTTATGATTAATAGATGGGAAAATTTATGAATACACATGCAAAATTAATTTTTTGGAAAATTATGTGATTGAAAATAAATATGAGAAAAAATAAACTTTAAAAATTGGGTTCAAACATGGTCTTAGTTGTCTAAGAAAAAATCCTGCCTCGAAATTAGGAGTCGAAAAGGGGCATAAAAGAAGAAATGACTGACACTAGTTTAAATTTAGCATAGCTTCAGCTAGTCAACATTATAGAGAAAATTCCATTGATAAACAGTAGTTTCTATGTTCAAATGTCAGCCTTGCTGGGCAACAAAATAATGTAACAGGGGTTGGGGTTCGGCCAGACGCTTTCCTGGTAAAATCCCTTCATCTGAAACACAGAGCAACTTGCGAGCAATATATGGTACACAAAAATGGCAAATCACCGGTGATTCCTCCCCTGAAAACCGCTGCCTTTATTCCTGCCAATGAAGCCATTCTTTGGCTTGGGAATCTCATGAATATCCATCACCTGGATTGTCCTTTGCTTTTTGGCTTCACAAAGCAAAAATACACAGCACCGACAAAAGTCAATCAGTATAAAGAAAACCTCAGTAGAAGCTACAGCAAAAAATGTTCAAGTCAAAATCAAACCATTCTGAGCTTCTTGGTAGTTTTCTTGAAGTCGCCTTCTCGCGGAGTTCAGCCTTTCATCATCTATGGCAGCTTCCCGCTGTTGTTTCTGCAAAACTCAAGTAATTAAAATTTATTCAAATTGCATTACTTTGAAAACAATGATCCCAATTTCACGAAAAAAAATAAAAAAAAAAATCACAAAGAATCTTGCATTCTTGGTCAGAAAGCTGAGAACTTTGGCCTATCTGACTAAGACACCATTGGAAACCATGAGCCGACTAAACAATGACACAAAAAGATCAATGCCACTTATTCCACCAATGTTCCTCAACATTCAATGTCAATATTGCTAGTGATTCCACCAATTAACAACTGAGCATGGTTAAATATGCTTGAAAAATGTAAAAGTACTTTTTGGAAAGTTAAAAACTATGTTTTTCAACTTAAAAAAATCCAAAAATATATAACTCCTAAAAAGACTAGCAAAAAAAGCTACTTTAATTAACGTTTTAAGCTTTACCAAACTAAAAAATTTCAACAGGCACATACTTTCATTTACACACACAAAATCAATGACATTGCATTTATATGTATAAAACGTTGATTTCAGAAGTCAGTACATTAGGAGGAGCAGAAGCAGATTTAGGAACTGGTTGTGGTGGTCTCAATGGAGTTTCCCTATGAGAGACGGATTGAGATGGTTTAGACTTTGGTTCGTATTCGAAACTGTTCCTTTCTGGTCCAGACTTCCCATCTAACAGACAAAACATGATCATACATGACATTAACCATATGCACAACATAGAAACCAACAAAAAAATGACCAACTGCGAATTTCAGAATCTGATTCATACATTCGCTCCGTGGATTCGGAGAGTACCCGAAATCTGGCACCTGTAAAAACAGAATTTCAGAATTTCGAAATTGCATTTCATTCCAACTTCACTTCTTTTTTCCCTTTCTTTTCTCACTTATTATTTTCCAACAGGAAAACAAATTGATGAACAACATTTGGTTTTCACCTGGTGATGGCCATTGTGTTGATTTTTGGACATGTTCTGCTGAGGTGAGTCCCCATCAGCTGCCACCACCACCATAATTATCAATATTCAAACCTCTTCTTTACTCACAATTCATTACTCTCATTCAAATTAATTAATATCAACGTGTGTAACATATACCAGATAGAGTGAAAATGAAGAGCATTAACAAAATTTGGTCTATTTATCAAATATTACCAATCAGGTTTGAAGATGCTTCCGGTTGGTTCACCTTAACCCACTCATCCACAGTTTCTTTCCATTTCCTAAACATCAAGATGAAATTATAAGCAAATGAAAAAGAAATTCAATGCTATATGATGAAATAAAATATAAACAAATTCAACCACGTCAGTTAATCTCGTATAAAAGTAAATACCTGACAAGCTGCTTCACCAATCTGCGCACTTCATTTGAGGGATACTTCCGCAATCCATTGACATACCTTCCTATATCAGTTTCCTGCTCCATATATTCAAACCCAAAAAAGTAATAAGAATAATGTCAAAAGATTAGATGAATTAGCAGGAAAACCTATCATTTCCACCTTTAGCGCTTGGAAAGTAATATCCATATCTGCCAGATTTTGCAGCAATTCCACCACATATTCTTCAGTCTACATCCAAAGGAAAAGGAAAAACCATAAATTATATCATATAACAAACTAAAGCATATCATAAGAAACAAATTTTGAATAAAACAGAAAATTCAAACCTGGTTAGGGTCTTCAAGCTGCTCTTTGAATCTGAGAATTTTGGTCTGCTCATCATCAAATAGCCCCCCGTACGGATCCAAATCTTCTTCTTCTTGTTCCTCTTCTCCAGTAGAATTCCGATTATTTGACTCAGGAGTCAACGGGCTCTTACTAAATTCCTCATTTATAGTATCATTATTAGCAATGTTATTTTTTTTCTTATCGTTGTTATTATCGCTATTATTATTGATATTATGAGAATAATAGTGATCTGGAACCTCGTCGTTGATGCCGCTATTGCAGTTTTGGCAGAGCTGATTACAGGAAGGGGAAGAATAAAGCGATTCAACGATTTTATCTCTGCGATGCTTCAAATCCTCGGCGTAGTCAGAAATGGCCACTTTAATCGCCGTGTCAATAAGCGCCCAAATCCCCACTCGCGATCTAGATAAAATCGCCCGAACCTCATCGGAATCCATTCCGAATCTTCCTGTTCTTAGCTAAAGAAAATTGAAAAATGAATAGAAAGAGGAATCAATCAGAGTAAAATTGTGGAATAGATCATTGGATCTGATGATTTTTGAGTTAGTACTTGGAAACGACGCCGTACTTGAGGTTTAATGTTCTGTTTTCAATGGATTGATTTAGCAGATGAAAAATTCAGATCTGATTTTGTCCTGACCCGAACACGACAACACAGAGGATGAAGAAGGAAGAAAGGAGAACAGATTCGGTTCTTTTCTCTCTTCCAATTTACAAAAAAGGGCATAGAATTATGAGACATTTACCATTTAGGCATTTACAGATCCACAGAGTTTTTGCGGGTAAAACTATAATGTGGGCATCTTTTGGAATTTGCCCCAATTTTTATAATAGATTTTAAAAAAAAAATTTTAAAATAATGTTGTCTTAAAAATTAGGGGAAAAAATTTAATGCTTGTTTGATTCATTTTTTTCAAAATACATTTTTCTCTTTTTTCTTTCTAAACATACATTTTTTAATAAAATAATATTACATACAGCTGAAAAAAATTTCCTTCATTTTTACTCACACATTCTCTAGTAATCTAATATTTCAAAATGCATTCTACACAAAAAATAGAGTTCAAACATGCACGTAGTTTACGTATAAAATTATTTTATGAAAAAAATGTGCAATTAAAAAAGAATTCGAAAAAAAATTTAAGCAACTTTGATTCTCTATAATGTAAATAAATTCACAATTAATTTCATAATGCAAGGAGCATTTTTATTTTTTTAATCATGTTACGCGTTCAGATTTATTTCGCAGAATTGTTTTACAGAGTCATATAGCACATGACAAAATATCATAAAAGATGAAAATAAAAAATTGATATTCGTGAAACTTTCCTCGTATTTTTGGAATAATCCCTCTTTTTTTCAGAAAAAAAAAAAGGTACTAGTGAGCTGTGAAGCAATATTAGTTTGGCTGCTCTATCTTATTCTTAATTATATTTTTTTTATTGGCGTGTATTGGTTTGGTTAGTGATGTTATGTTATGTGTGCTTTATTTGGCTTTAATGCAAAGGCGTGTTGCAATATCATGTGGGGTTTTGCCCGGATATTCTTTAAAATTTTCATTTTAAACAAAAAAAAAAATTATTCTCAATCATATATTTTTTTAATAAAATAATTTTACACTAAGAAAAAAATATATACTTTATAATCATACATTCTCCAAAAATCACCGTTATAAAATTTAGAACTTTCTTACGGCACAATTTTTTTAAACAGAATTAATACAGGGGAGACAACTGTCTTCCTGTGATTTGCTGTTGTCAAAATAGCTGTCTCTCTGTATTAATTCTGTTAAAAAGTACGTACTTTTAGAAAAATCTTAAAATTTGCTTTACCGAAAAGTGGACTCAAACAAACCCTAATTACTTGATCTCCAATTCGATTAATTATCATGCCAACGCATATTTCATTTATATTTTGGAATCTTTCGTTAATGGTGGGATTACGTTTAGTTAATGATAGTTCAAATCGGTTTTAAACAAAACTGAGAAAAATATGCACAAGTTTCCGTTCAAGCTTATAAAGAAATATAACTTCTTTTGAACCTCATTTTTTAAAGAATAATATTATTGGACGTTAGTAGTGTTAAGCATGGTAGCATATCCTAGATCCTATTAAATGAGTAATAAATTATTGTATTTAATTAAATCTATAATTTAATATGCTATCACCTGAACGATATTAAACTAACGATAAATAGCATTATTCTTCTTTAAAATTTATTTATTTAATTTTTATCTAAATTCATTTTCAATCACACATTATTCCAATTGAATAATTTTGCACATAGATTAAGGATTTTTTTCTTATTTTTTAACCATACATACATCAAAAAAATTATTTTTTTTTACAAAATTTGTTCCTAAAAGGGTTTATATACTGAAAATATGTAACCTAAACATATGCATCTTTGGCTTAACCTTTAGACAAATAAGATGGAAGACCTCAAATTTAGTTAAGGTCCCTAATTTCATGAAATTTATTTCCATATAGTTTTACCATCGGAATCTTCAAGTCAAGATTTTCCTTACGTTATAATAAAATTTTTATTTTTAAATACTAAATTTACGATGAAAACTATGTTGAAAAATAAAATAGAAAAAATCCCCACTAGGGCGAGGATGAGGAGGGCATGTCCCATTGTCATTTCTACTTGAGTCACCTCTAAACATATGCATAATAAAGTGATCACATGTCAATCTCCTCACTCTTTCAAATAGGTGTGTCCAATATGCTGCAATTATTAAATTTGTTGAAAATAATCATTGTATAGTTTGGTGGGTTAAAAATGAGCTCAAATATTGATCTTAAAGAACGTAAAACTCGACTAAATATAAATTTTTGCAATCATACATGCTAATTTGCGATTTTTGAAATACTAGTTATGTCAGATTTATTGTCACGTTTTGCACTTAATTTATAATATCATTCTAAGAAAATTAGATCTTTTTTTTTCATTTAATTTCATCTAATCCAGAATATATAAGATAGTGATGTTTTTACATGAGTTTTTTCAGTGTCAAAAATTGCTTTTCAATCACGAAATCATTAGTTCTAAATTTATTTAAAGATTTTATTGTGCATAAGTTCTCCTTCAAAAGGATGTGAAAACTAGATAAAAGAGAGAGAATCAAAGTTGTATTGAAAAGGCATATTCAACCTTCATGCTCGGTATTGGTGTAAACAAATCAAGGCTAATTATATTCACGTCATAATTTTTATTTTTTGCACCATATTTTAATTGCATTTAAAGTTTTTAATCTTTGTTCATTATAGCATTTATGTCCCTTTTGATTTTTCATGTCAATCTTATTTTTAAACTCTCATTAGTTAACATGTTTTGTATTTCATATCCAGAAGTCCATTGAAATGGCTTAAAATAACTTTTTTTCATCATATTTTTAAAAAGTAAATAAATAAAAAGTGCGAAAAAAAATATTTTTCCCACGTCTCAAAGCATGAAAATAAAATATTTTAATATAAATCATTAAAAACGAGATGTACTCATTAATGAAATGCTGAAAATAAGAATTCGACGAAAAAATGTTAAAAGAAATAAATTTATTTATATTATATGTATAACAAGAGTTATTTTAGTAACGAATTAAGAAATTTTGATGGAACGATATATAAATTAAATGACACAATCATGTCAACATAAAGTTCAAACACCCGATACAATAATTTTCAACTTTAGTGTATATTAAACCTGATTTTAATAATATATATTTTATTATTATTATTATTATTATTATTATTATTATTATTATTTATTTTTATTGTGTCCCACTAATTCAAAATGATTACGTCTGTCATCAAATATAACCATCCAAATATCAAGAATCCATACCAAATTAGTGTAACATTACTCATTCGGTGTGATTTTTAGAGTTTTTTGCCCTTCATTTCATGAGTTAATTGTCTCAATGATCATTGAACTTATGCATATATTTTTGACTGCTTATTGAAATTTCAGATATCTAATTTTGATCGCTATATTTATTAAATTGTTGAACATTATTCACGACATGGCATCCGTTACTCAACTCTAACGGAATTGGTGACATGACAGACGGAATGAACATGTGGCGTAACTCATGGCATAACAAATTGCCATATGAGAAATTGAAAGACGTTTTGATTCCTCACTATTCTTTAAGGTGGTGGAGTTTTGGCCACTAAATTTGTAAAATTGACGCGCGGCCTGTCTTGGGTATTTAGGATTGCTTTTCTAAGTATCATTTTCATAAAATAACTTTATTTACATTTATTTTAATTTGAATAATATTTTAAATTAAAATATATAGTACATTGTAATTTTTAATTGTGGCATTAAGTGTCATACTTTCTTTAAATTTATTAATAAATGAAAAATTTTAGTTAATTAAATGTATTTTTGAATTTAATAATTTTAGTAATAACATTTTTTGTAATTAAATAATTTAATTATTGAGAATTTTAAAATATGGAAATAAAGGAAAGACGATTTTTTTGATTTAATGGTTGGAGTGATTCGCGAAATAATCTAAAAGTTGCATCAATTTAACGCTTATACGTGAGCACGTTTTCTAAATATTTTATTGTGAGTTTGAAAGGTCAAAGTTGAAAATAGCAAATAGTGCTCATTTGGCAGATAAATCACATTTTGTTGATCAACTTTCAAAACAACTAAAGTATCTATTGTAATAATAAGTAATCTCTAATTATCTAAACAAATACATTTGATAACATCAAGTTATCATTAATTATTTAGAATTTATTTGGTCCTTCGTATTAGATTGCACATTATGCTATAATAATAAATAAGTAGTATCTTTTTGTTCAAAAAATAAGTGTGAACTTGTCTAATTCAGGTGAGGCTGATTTGGGTATTCTAGGTGGTTATCACCTATTGATCTTAAAGGCTTTCAACAACCCTTCTCGTCTTCCGTGTTGGATTTCTATGAGTCATGTTATGTTTCGTCACTTAGGTTTCCACGTGGGCTTTCTGACCCATCGAAGCTCATGTATAAAAAGACAAGTCTAAGGCCCATTACTCAATTTGAGGTGGACATTCCGAGGCCCTGGGATAATTTCCAAGGCCCAGGGTAAAGTTCGAGGCCCGTTAGTCAATCCGAGGTGGACATTAAGAGGCCCTGGGATAATTTCCAAGGCCCGGGGTAAAGTGCGAGGCCCGTTACTCAATCCGAGGTGAACATTCCGAGGTTTTGGGATAATTTTAGAGGCCTGTTGTAAAGTTTGAGGCGCCTTTGATAAGTGTATTTTGTACACTTACCTAGTACATTAAATTAGAGTATTTTTTAATGATTTGAATGAGTTATAGTTTATTTTTGTGTTAATTATGTTTGTTAGGTTAAACTCAATGCAAATTAATGGATTTGGAAGAAATGAATGACAAACGTGCGAAAATGAAGGAAAATCAAAGTTTGGAGACCAAAGTGTAAACATCCAATAGATGATTTGGACCACAAAACGATGATTGAAGATCATATAGGATCAATTGGATGCAATTGAATGTCAAATGAGTGAAATATAATGAAAATATTATCACAAATCAATTTCCAGCTGAATAAGTTATACTATAAAGTTGCAACCTCAAATTGAGACCCATTTTTCGGATAGCAAAAGTTCAAATTGGAAAAATTATATTTCTAAAATAATTGTATATCTTTGAATTACCTTTCCAACGCACTTTGAATTAGCTCAATCGGATACTTGTAGAAGATAAAGTTATGGCCGAAATACCGGAAGCTATTCAGAAACAAACCTGCGTGCGAGCACGACTTCATTTTCCCCAACTCGAGAGCCATTGGTTCTATGGCGCATGCGTACCCTCCTAGGTCAAGATCGAGGCCAATGTAATTCTGAGGCCCCTCTTAGGTCCGAGGCTCTTCAGCTAGTGATGGACCACGTGAAAATATTGAACTCGTGATGAATATCTTTTTCGAATAATTGATGTGACCTTTGTAAAAAGTGTATTTGTGTCATGTCTTGTCAATAAAAGAACATTAAATGTTTTGAAAAGTTAGGAAGGTCAATTTGATGGCTAGGACTTGAGGCTCTGGCCGAGAAGATGAGGTCACGTATAATTTGATCCAATGGTCACCATTCCATTTGTAACACTATAAATACCCTCATCATGTAACAATTGAGGACTTATGCAACTTTAAACACTTAATGCAATCCATTTTATTCTATCACTGGTTCGTAACAACTTCGAATCTAGTCATTAACAATTAATTATTATTACACAAACGTGTCCCGGATATCTAGCCGAAACCCGAACGGAAACGTCTCATGTCGTGGAGCTTCTCCCACGTCCAATTTTGGAGTGAATCTACATTTAGCTTGCGTGTTGGATTTAGCTCACGCATGCACGAGTGTGCTGGACATCTGTTGACAATATTTTTTTAGGTTTTTGTAGCTCTTGCACTACAGCTTCCCCTCCACTGATTTTTCTGTTTCTGGTGCCTCTTCCACTTTCTCGTCCGGTATAGTTCCATCATCTGCTTCCTTCTTTGATTTTTCAACCTCCGGAGTTTCTGACGGGTTTTCTTCAATTTTCTTTTCCTTTGAAGATACCCTAGCATCTGTTAGAACATCAACACTGGGTTCGGTGGCGAGTTTACTGGTTCATCTTTGAAACTTACGGTGTTTTTCAGAGTCAGCAACTGATTCGGTCGGAGAGTTTATTGGTTCATCGGTTTCCTTTTGGGTTTCCTCAGAGGCTTTTTCAGTTTCAGATGATTCTTCCTTCATTGGGTCTGAAGCTATATTATTATTCTCTATTAGAAAACTTGGTTTTTATTAGTTGGTTTGACCAACTTTTGATCAATTATTTTAGTGAGTTCCGTTAGTTGGACAAAATATTTCTTTGGCTGAATGTGTTCTACTCTATGAGTAGATTAATGTGATATATTTATTTTCTCAAAATCAATTTAAGGTGAATGAAAAATTAAGGCAANTTGACCAATTATTTTAGTGGGTCCCGTTAGTTGGATAAAAGATTTATTTGGCCGAGTGTGGTCTACTCCATGAGTAGATTAATGTAATGTATTTATTTTCTCAAAATCAATTTAAGGTGAATGAAAAATTAAGGCAAAAATATGACCACTTGAAATCGAAATAAAAATAGATGAAAAATTGGAAAAGTGTCAATCCCACATAGAAAAGCTAGAACAATATAAATCACTTTATATTACTCAAATTTGGAACTTGAGGTTGGGTCCAAAGGGGTACCAATAATCTTTGAAGGAGAGAGAACATACATGCTAGTAGGTTAGGCCAAAGCCCACGCATGCGCGTCGTCGATGCCATCCGATCGACCAGCCAGCTCGGCTTAATTAGCATAGCACGAGTCATGGGTCGTGGGCTTGGGATTGGGATTGGGATTGGGCTTGGGCCAAGCTGATATATATTTTTGGTAAAATAATACTTGATTTATATTATTATTATTATTATTATTATTATTATTATTATATGTGCGTGATACATAGATTTTTCTAGAATGGCAGTTGACGGTTGAGCCTGTCTAAACGATTTATGTCTGTTGGAGACACAACTTTTCGACTGTTGTGTCTTTTGGACACAACCTATCAACTTCTATAAATTGGCCCCATACACCTGTTTTCATTCACTTCAAAATCAATTCTGATTTTATTCTTCTTCCAAATTTAATCATTCGTCCTTGCATAATTTATATTTTGCAATCCAGCCTCGAAATATTATTTTCGTGTATTTTAATCCTCTAATTTCTTGAGAGATCAAAACATGAGTATGTTCGCCGGATCTTATAATTTGTAGTGCTGCTATTACAAGCTGAAGTCGTTGTATCTTAGAAGACGAGTGCCGAAATATCGTCAGCACCAGTACGGGATATTATCGTCTTAAGGAGAAAGAGTTGAACTCTTGCCTCGACCATAAACATTTTATATCGTTCATTTTCTACACGACATTATTCTACCCAAATCCATTCGTGGTGATTTTATTACTTGTCACCTTCCAACAATCTTGAGATTATAATCGCAAGTAATACTACATCTGTCATACCCCCTAATAATGCTCAAGGGGAGAAATCGAAAAAATTCACGGAAGTGGATTTTAAAAGATGGCAACAGAAAATGTTGTT